>JAYKTE010364499.1:0-10871 GCA_036873565.1 Xipholeptos notoides
ATATTTATAGTTAAAGTGCTTAATATCAGTGATAGAGCGTGTGTAGTAGAAGTGTAGATACGGATTCAACAGCCTTTGATGACTGTCAGTTTCTCGCCTAAAAATAATGCAGAAAAACATATAACAGAGGGAACATGGAAATAAAGAAGCTACGCACACAAAACTTCGTTTAACAATTTAAAAAATATGAACACCCCACACTCTCTAAAAATACATGGGAGCTCAAAAACGCAAACCGGCCCACATCAGAAATAAAATAAAAAATTAGGAAAATCGCAACAGCCTTTGACAACACTCTTAAGAAGTGTAACTTCTGTGTATATATAAAAAAAATAGCTAAAATCACATTCCCAGATCAAAACAAATTTTTGAACAAAAAATCGTAACTTAAATCTAAAGGAGAAGTCGATATGGCCCAGTGGATAAACAGTCGGACTTCGGAATCGTAGAACGCGAGTTCGAATACCAGTCGTTTCATTTGCGTTAATATTCGTACTAATACCATTTGGAAATGTAGCAATACCCACTCAACCTCCAGCTACGGGTTAAGTAGTGCATATCATGTTATTAAAAAAACTAAGTGTGAACAAAAACTAACGTTTCTCAAAAAAATTATTGTTCTCGGCATTAAATGACCTAAAATGGTTGATATACTGTAAAACTCATTTTCACATTCTAAACATATTGTGAAAGCTACTAGTAACCCCACGCAGATGTAATATATATTTTTACGAAGTATAACACATTTGTGTCAGGCGCACAGGGTGTCGTATTGTTCGAGTTCAAGTCGTGCTATCATGGACATACTTCAATTCAGAATTTTAGCGATAGGGTAGTAGATACTGTGCTATTTACATTTGTTTTGCTTTAAATATGAAATGGACGAAAAAATTAATTTAAAATCATTTGGCCAGTATTGATGGCTATGGATTCTTGTTGCTTATTGATTTTTTTAAATGTACAAGCTGAATTTGCTGCAATACAACGTCATTTTTTGTTTTGCTTTGTCTTTCTTCGTCCTTTGTTTTTACATTTGAAATCCTAGTGCTAAATACCCTTTGGAAAGGCATGAGCCCCCACATTTCCGTCCAGCTATGGGTTAAATAGTGCATATTGTGTTATTCCAAAGAAACTAAGTGTCGACAAAACCTAATGTTTACCAAAAATGACTGTTCACGGCATTAAATGAGCTAAAAATGGTTGATATGCCGTAAAACACAAACAAACATGAGTGCTGAATTGGAAAACAAAAAAAAGGAGCCGACCGAGTATAATATGTTTTTGTTTGGGTCATTGCTCTCATCTTTCTGATAATTCTATCGATTCAACTTGTCACAAACGAATTTTCCAGCCTTAAAAGACGCCATGATGAGAGGGAACGCCCGAACAAACCAAGCCCGACTCTACTGCAATCCAAAGGATACAATTAATTTGACTAATGAGAAATCTGCACCGAGAAGTCGACCTGGATTAACACCGGTATCATAGTTGACTGGCAACTCATTTGGGCTTGGCTTCGTTGGCAAAGAAAGAAAACGAAAGTAAGAAAGTAAAAAAAATAAAATGATAGATAGATAGATACAAAGAAAGAAAGAAAGAAAGAAGAAGAAAGTCGAGCAAGATAGAAAGGGAACTAGAAAGCAGAAAGGTGATTTTCAAAAAGAAGAAAAACGGGAAAGAGGGAAAAGAATAAGGGGTAATATGGTTTGTGTCTTCACTATTACTTCATGAACTGAAACGAAAACCAAAAAATGGGCTGTCTTTAGAAATTTACACTGCCGACTGTATTTCCTATCTGTTTTTCAATTATTATTATTATTTCATAATATTTACTTTGTTTTATTTGTTCAGTTAGGCATAAGTAATTTTGGTGGTCGTGAAGAATTGTAAATGAATAAAGCAGACAACGGCTATGAATCCCATTTCTTCTCTTTTGTATAAAATCCATCATTACTGTAAATTCAATAAGTCATGAAATGCGGACTGTATTTTTTTTTTTTTTTTGTCGAGGGCAAATTTGAAATTCAAGATATTTTCTTTTCTTTTTTATACGGTTTTTAATTTAACGAGGAATGGGAAACTTCGAGTTTTTAAAAATATCACCCAGTATTTCATCTCTTCCTATTAATAAAATGGTCTCGATAAACAGCCTCTCTCGGGGATTTTCGCTGGCTTTTAAAGACTCAGAGACCACGAGTGCACATCCAGTTCTGGACCCACCATAACATTTCGGTTAGGGTCGACCATTTTCCGCACGATGAAAATCGCAGTTTTGCCTGTAACCTGGAGTTTTCAGGGCGTTTCTCATTCTTTGCACACCCGCTTCGTTTTTAACGGCAATTTTTAACGAAATTCGGCCAAACTTCGGATCTATGTTTCCGATACGACCCTTTTTCAATTGCCGTCAACTCTTTGAAAAAAATCCGCGTTGTGAACCTCCTTTTTTAACGTCTCTTTTTACCCCCTTTTTACATCTGTGGATTGTGTTCGACCAATTTGGTTGAAACTTCAAACACAGACGCTCAGCATAGTCTACATTGAT
Organism: Xipholeptos notoides; assembly: GCA_036873565.1. Taxonomy (NCBI): domain Eukaryota; kingdom Metazoa; phylum Mollusca; class Cephalopoda; family Idiosepiidae; genus Xipholeptos; species Xipholeptos notoides. Next base: position 2,543 of record JAYKTE010364499.1, read on the forward strand.
TGTAAAAAAATATTTTTCCGAAAACCTCAATTTTAAGACGATTTGGCAGGGTTCATTTTGCCAAAAATATCCCATTTTTCAATTGATTGGCAATATATTTTCTCAGTAAGATACCCCTAATTGTTCCAAAACGACACCAGCCAACTTCTGAGATTTTGATCGAGACATGAAAAGGCAAAACACATTTTCCAATTTCGGCCTTTTTTCTTCGTTTTATTTTTTTGTTTTTTACTCTTTCCTCATTTTCGGCGTTTGTTTTTGACAAATATCAATCAACTTTCAGATATATGTTCGTATTGTCCATCACAGTAAGAGTTCATCAAATATCAGATTTTATATCTGTTTTTCATGGCGTCTTATTTCCCTGGGTTTTTCATTTCCTAGTGCTTTCGACTAATTTTGGCAAAATTTCACACAAAGATGAAAAAATCTAATTTCTCTTTTTTCAAGTCTTGCATTTATTTGAGGGTTCATTCTGTAATACGTTGCGAGTGAAACACTTGCATTTGCGAGTGATATTTCCAAGTGGGTAATGAAAATAATAAATCGCTTATCTTTTGGCGAATGTTTTTTTCACTGACAATATTTTAAATACTGAGTGAAAATGTTTTTTCAACCTTCTTCTTTTTTAATTAAACAAAGTCAAATAATGTAAACAATGAAAGGTTTCATAGAATAGAAGATAGAAATAGAACAATATACCCAATTTCTTTAAAAAGAAATTCAACAAATTTTTATGTAGAAGAAAAAGGTCTTAAAAGGGAAATGGATTATATTTTCTTAAACAGTGACTAAGTTTGGAATTATTGGTTCATTCATAACATTAGAGTGAAATAACTTTTCATGGCTTTGGCTAGTAAATGAAAGTATCTAGTTGTCAAAGGTCAACTAAAATTAAATTTGTCTGTAGAGTCCTGAATAGTGTTATGTGGTTAACTATTTTATCAATTAATCCAAAATTTCACATGTAGATATTTTGTATGAATGCAAATAATATAGCATCATTATTTTTACAAATACATCAAATTATGAACAAAATTTAGACGTGGACATTAAGTAGGCGTTCAGTTTTCTATTGTTCGGTTTTCTATTGTTTAGATATAGTAAACTGATCCCCCACTTTATGACCACATTTTTGTACACATTAGACAAAAATAGGGTTTGTCTAAAAAAATTGTACATTATATTTTTATTGAAAATTGGGCATCGGATTTCCCTCCTAATTCGTTTTTGTTTTTTCTTTTCTTTAATGAATTTCGAAGAAGTTCTTTTTCTAGATAACTTCTTAGCGGCGATGGCAATTGATTTTATCATATTCTTATCATTATCGTTTTGTTTATCTCTATTTTTACTTATCTCCCTCTATCCCCCCCTCTCTCTCTCTCTCTCTCACTCAGTGTCTTCAGATTGCTGTAGTCACTCTTCGATTTTATGAAAGAATTTGGGTAAAATTTTATATTTAGACCAACTTTATTGATACTATCAATATAACAAAACCCAGTTTCAAATATTAACCATGTAGTGAAATAGATGTTGCTTTTGCCAATAAAGCTAGAAGGGTGCTTTTTAATCAGACATTAATGCCTATAGATAGGCAACGCTTGGTCAAGGACTTCTAGTATTAAATGTATTTTACTTGGGCTTTCAGCTGGTTCGTAAGTTCGCTGCAAGTACACAACTATATTTCTTAAACGTTTAGCAACTATGACACTTGACTCATGTACAATTCAATTTTGCATGAAAAGTGCGCCGCCGGTATTTGAAAGCGTAAGCTACTTAGAGGGTATTTTAAAATCTATCCGGAAACTTGTTTGAAAAAACTGTAATCAATACCCAGCGAAAGCAAATAAAACTTTTATAGTTAAGTGCCAAATGGCACACACACAACACCCTACAATTTTGTAACATTTGTTTACGAATATATTCGTTTCAGATAATTCCTTTAAAGCAAAAGATATAGCGTTAAATATCCTATAAGGAATATTGGTTTTTTTTTGTTTTCTTTGGGGGGGGGTCGTGATTATTTTTTTCACACTGATTATTTTTACATAACAAGAAGTACTATTTCTTGCTCTTCTGGGAATAGACAAAAAACGGCGTCCCTCAATTCAATGTCAATTGGTTTCTGATAATTCTTACAAAGTAAAAGGTCCAACCTTAAATATCCTTTGAGGAATGTTACTCGTCAATAAACAAAGAAACTTGAATTTTTTCGACGGTTACTTGTTTGTTTGTATAAGTATAATCTGACGAGTGTTAAACGCACAATAATGTAAGTTATTAAGATTTTTCGTAAGTAAGAAAATCAAATGTTTCAGAATAAATGTTTTACGGGGATATCTTTTAATTACAATTCTAATTGAAAAACTTATTTTAAGAATCTTTAAGAATCGATTCACTAATTTTTAGAACAGTAGAACCTGGATAATATTTTTCAAGGGAGATAAATCTTTCACGTTTTATTATCATTATCATCATTTTTATTATTATTATTATTATAGTTAAAGGGAGATTACTTGTTTATTCCTAATAACTTCCCTTTTTGTAGGTTTTGATTTTTAGCCCAATTTTCAAACCATTCTAAATTGAAGTATAAAGTAATTAATTAGAAGTAATTTCATCGTAATTTTCTAGAAAGTTTAACTTACGATTTATATCGAAATATATTGTTGAAAATATTTTTAAATTTACATTGATATTTATATTGATATAAATAAAACAAAATTATAATCAAAATTGATTAAACTTAGGCAACACCCACCTACCTAACACCGCCATCGAAAGACCTGTCTGTAAAGGAGTATCATGTCATGTCTTCGCAGCTAACTTTGCGGTTTGGTGAATTGATAACAAATCGCTAACTGATACTCCCGATTTAGACATTTTTTTTTCAATTTTTTGGTCTTACTAGGATTTTCTTTTCTTTTTTTTTTTCTTTAAATTCAAGCTAGGATTGTTTTCCTCATCTACGAAAATGGCTTCCATTCTCGCATGTCGTCCTTTTATTATTTTAATCTATACTTTATTCATGGGAGATAATTATGTCATAAAACCTACAGAGTTATCTCCCTTGCAAAAAAACAAGGGAAACAGCTCTGGCTCTTATAACCTTAGATAATAACACTATCTCTCTCACCCTCTTTCTCTTTCCGTCTTTCTCTTTCTCTCTCTATTCCTCCCCTCTTGCTCTGTCTCTCTTCTCATTCTTTCTCTAAATTCTTTAAGACCGTTTTAAACGGCATTTTAGGCGGTCTTTATGAGATAGGCTTGTAAAACTGATCTGTTTTTTTTTTTTCGCAGCTTCTGCTTAAGACCTAGCCAACAATAAAAATCGAAGTACAATAAAATATAAATTGTTTATTTCTGGGAAAATATAAATTGTACTTGAAAAGTCAGTCATAAAGGAAGTTGGAAGAGTCGAAGTAGAATAAGAAAGCTTGAATCTGGTTATTATGCCACAAATGTTTTCTATCATGTGTCTTACTCTTCGAAGACTCTTCATGAAAAATAGAGAAAAACGCCATCGAAAAAAATGTTTACCGCTAAATATCTCTACCCATAAATAAAATGGTCTCGATAAATAAGGTCTTTTAAGGGTTTTTGCAGGCTTTTATAGACTCAGAGACCACGCGAGTGCACCACACCACCAAGCACTATCAAGCAGGTCATCGACCATCTTCTGCGCTATGAAAATCGCAGTTTTGCCTGTAACACGGATTTTTCCAGGCGTTTCTTATTCTTTGTACATCTACTTCGTTTTTAACGACAGTTTTTAACCAAATTCGACCAAATTTCTGATCTACGTTTCCGATCCGATGTCAACACTAAAGAAATCGGCGTAGTGAACCCCCTTTTTAGCGTCTCTTTTTACCCAATTTTTTTTACATGTGTGGGTGTTTTGTGTTCGACCAATTTGGTTGAAACTTCAAACACAGACGCTCAGCATAGTCTACATTGATTGTCAAAAAATTTTTTTTCGAAAACGTCAATTTTAAGTCGATTTGGCGTGTGGATATTAAGTCAAGATCTATTTTTCAATTGATCAGCAATATATTTCCTCAGTAACATCAGACGCTACCCCTAATTGTTCCAAAATAATCGGAGCCAACTTTTGAGATATTGGTCGAGATTCGAGACGACAAAATGTATTTTCCGATTTGGCCATTATTTCGGCTTTTTTCATCCTTTTTTATGTTTTCAACCTTTTCCCCGTTTTCGGTGTTTGTTTTTGACGAATATCAATCAACTTCCAGATATACGATTTGTACACGACCTTAATACTCGTCACGGTAAAAGTTTATTAAATATCAGATTTGATACCTGTTTTTCATGGTGTCTTATCTCCCGCGTTTTTCATTTTCTAGTGCTTTCAATCAATTTTTACAATACCTATGCCAATTGCAAAAAATTTTTTTTTTTAAATGTCTTTTTTTCTTCCTGCAATTATTTTAGGGTTAATTCTGTAATAGTGTCATGTGGTAAACTGGACAGATCTCCAGTTTATTTGGTTGTTTTGGGGGGAGGGTTTCTATTTCATCAATTAATCCAAAATTTCGCATGTAGATATTTTGTATAGATACAAATAATATGGCATCATTATTTTTACAAATACATCAAATTATGAACAAAATTTAGACGTGGACATTGACAGGAGGTTCAGTTTTCTATTGTTTAGATATAGTAAACTGGTCCCCTACTTTATGACTACATTTTTCTACGAATTAGACAAAAATAGGGTTTGTCAAAAAAAATTTGTACATATTTTTATTGGAAGTTAGACACTGATTTAATGTACACCGGATTTTCCTCCTGATTTTTTTTTGGTGTTTTTTTTTTTTTAATGAATTTCGAAAAAGTTATTTTTCTAGATAACTTATTCGTGGCGATGGCAATTGTTTTTATCATATTCTTATCATTATCGTTTTGTTTATCTCTATTTTTATTTATCTCCCTCCCTATATATATATATCTAACTATCTATCAATCTATCTATCTCTATTTCTCTCTCTTGCTTAGTGTCTGAGATTGTTGTAGTCACTCTTCGATTTTATGAAAAAAATTTACATTTAGACCAACTTTACTATCAATATAACAAAACCCAGTTTCAGATATTAACCATTTAGTGAACTAGATTATGTTGCTTTTGCAAGAAAAGTTAGAAGAGCGCTTTATAATTAGACATTGCCTATAGATACCCGCCAGGCTGCTAGTAAATTAATAAAATGAAGAAATTATTAATTCACCGTTTAGAAAAAGTTCAAATTACAATTAAGTCTGAACATTCTACCCTTATTCTAATATTTTCTCGGTGACAAAAAATTTATGATATTTTATTATAATTTTCTTCTTTTAACAAGAAATGTAAATTTATCTTTCCACAATGTCTTTTCAATAAAGGAAAAATACATTCTTCACAATTTCTTTTGCGAAATGCATCTTTTCACAGAACCAAACTCGAAGCATTTATTCTTCAAGTGTTAGATTTTTTAGTTACAAAATATTTTACAGATACAATATTATGGATGCATTTAGCCAGTTTTCTCAAACACTAGATAAGCCTGATCACACATTACAAATATTAATATAATTTTTGTAATAGATGAATTGTTATAATCGTAGAAGAAATTTCAAATGATTTTTTTATTTATAAACAAATAAAGATCTTCTCAAGCTTTGTAAGAAGTATCGGAAACCAATTTATTCGTGGACAAAGATTATTAATTGCAACAAACAAAATACATATATTGTGTCACCTACAAGTTGATAGACCCATTTTTATAAATGCTTTAGATTTATTAAACTGTATTACTATTGATAAGTGCATTTGGGATATAACTATAATATAATAACTATGCTACATTGATTTTCATTCATAAATGCTGAGTAGAATGTGTTGTTAGTTAAATTTAACAATTGTTATTTGAAAACAAATTTTAATTTTCAATTACTAAACAAAAATATTTTCGATTAGTTATGTTTGGGAGAAAAGAGGCATGTATTCCTTATGCTTTTCGTATTGGTGCCAAACCAACACCATTAACTCTGTAGAACTGTGGAATTTGCATAATACGAGAATGTCCGCGAATCATGGTTTCATAGTTGGGTACGTAGCTCTTGCCATACAAAGACGATGTCAACAAGGGAATCTCTCTTTCTTGTTCCTAAAACAAATATGAAAATACAATGTTAAATGGAAAATAATTACACAGAAAAAGAATTCAATCATTTTCTTCAACTTTTATTTAAAAAACAACATTTTCATTATAATTGTTTTACGACTATTACTCATCTGATATACCAATTAACTATAATAATATTAAAAAATTAATGTTAACCAGTTTTATATTAGGGTTATCAATAATTTTCAAAAATTCAAAATTTATACATTTTCTTTCACCAGCTTTTGATAAACATGAAAAGATTGACAATTATCATTTTGTATTGTTAATATTCAAATTTTAAGTTTCATTTTGTAGGGATTTTTCAAGCTTTTCATCTTTCATGCTTTCGTTTTGACGAAGCACATCGGTGCGGAAACCCAGGGTCGTAGTCATAACACATGTATATATATAAACAAATCTCTGTGTAACCTGTCTGACATCCATATATGCTTGGATGACGCCCATACGTCGAAATCAACGCGAAGGGGGATATCCATCCATATATATATATAACATTTTTTACTGCAATGGAGTAAAATTGTTTTTCATTGAAAATAAGGCAAACATTAGAGCCCAATACTTTTTCATTAGAAATTTGAGAACCCAGGGAAAAGCCAAATACTTGCAAGTAGTGTAGAATGAATTAGTTAAGCTTTAACAAAGAGTAGAAGTTTGTTTTTATTGTTTGCTCCTGAGATGAGCCCTAACTAGTTGATCATCACTAGACAAAATCAGAGCTACACAAAGGCTACGATGGATCTGAAGCGATGCAAGTGGCGAAGGCTATTTTTGGAGAAGAAGCCGATCACTCTGTTTTAGGGAAATGCTATCTCGTTGTTATTGGAATAAAAATATTCTATGTAGAATCAATATTTAATGAAACAGCTTACCTCTTTATAAAATCTTTGACCAATGGCTTTCAGTGATTGACGATCTTCTCGATGCATATACATATCCCAACCAGGTTTCATACAAAATATTCGTTGATAGATTGGATACTCACATTTGACCTGTAAAACAAATAGATGAAAAACACAAAAATTAAAAACTAAGTTTTCTTACAGTTTGGTTTGAACATACCTACTTGTGACTCCTGAATCAAACTTATAAGTGGGTCTCTATATATATTCATAAATTTACGCCTTGTTTGTCTGTGTGACAAAGTTTTCTCTGTGCTCTCTCTCATACACTCAACTTTGACAGGTACACATGACCTGAGGATGGTGTAATGCCCCATTGCCCCATGCCAGAGGTTATCGACACTTGCTACTTATCACGTTGGGATTGATGTTGATTGTAGAACGGGACTGATATCGTTGTTTCGCTTCTCGGGCTTTGCGACTAGAGAGTTATTCTAAGGGTCGTAATTCTACTGACGGGAATGTGACAATAATCCACACAGTTAGTTGTGAATGATAATCTTAGGGTAAAGAAGAATTAAGGATAATTTGAGAAAGAACTTTATAATATAATCAAACTCTTCACCAATATATTTAAATTATTCCCAGTTCTTGTAGTAAAATCACTTGAAGTGGCACCGCCCCCCCCCAAAAAAAAAAAAAAAGAAATGATGTTAAACTGCATCTTTCCCCTAATCTCAAATCTGTTATTGATTGCTTGATTAATCAACGGTGTTATTAATTAAAAGAAGAAGAAGAAAAAAAAATCATTACTGAAGTCATTTTTATCTTTTTTTCTTCTTCTTCTTCTTCTTCTTTTTTTTTTTTTTCTTTTCCTTGTCCTGAATTCAGCAAGAAACATTCTCAGACTCGCCATTTTATGACTAAAACAACAACACAACACAATTAATAAAAGCGAACAAAAAAAGAAAAAAAAAAACCAAGAAAATAAAAGGGAGATAATAAATGGACATTCAAAATTAATTCTAGAATTAAAAGTGGGGGGAAAAAAACAGAAAAAAAAACAACATCTCAATTAAATTGACGAAAGCTGAAATTAATGTTTCTCATAGATCTGGGGAAGTCGATTTGCCGAGTACATAAGCAGTCGGACTTCGGAATCGTAGTAGGCGAGTTCGAATCCAAGGGGAAGTCGATTTGGCCCAGTGGATAAGCAGTCGGACTTCGGAATCGTAGTAGGCGAGTTCGAATCCAAAGGGAAGTCGATTTGGCCGAGTAGATAAGCAGTCGGACTTCGGAATCGTAGTA
>JAYKTE010364610.1:0-10871 GCA_036873565.1 Xipholeptos notoides
TGCTAATTTAGAAAAATAATATTATTCATCGGAATCGCAAGTTTTTCTAATGCATAACATTAATATAATCAAGTTTTTTATATATAAATGTTTTCCTATTTAATAAATATTATTGTTCATTTGAATTGCAAGTTTTCTTATCTTTTGATACCTTCTCCACAGGAATCAAATATGTTCATACCAATATTTTGCTATTTTTAAAGAATATTATTATTTGTTGGAATTACAAGTTTTTTTTTATCTTTTAACACCTCCAATAGAATCAAGTCTTTTCATACAAATGATTTTTTCTATTTTTAATAAATATTATTATTTATTAGAATAACAAATTTTCTTATCTTTTAATACCATCTCCACAGGAATCAAGTCACTTCATAAAAATATTTTGATATTTTTAATAAATATCATTATTTTGAATTACAAGTTTTCTTATCTTGTAATACCTTCTCCAATGGAATCAAGTATGTTCATATAAATATTTTGGTATTTTTAAAATTCAAATATCATTATTCATTGGAATTACAAGTTTTCTTATCTTTTAATACCATCTCCAAAGTAATCAAGTAACTTCATACAAATATTTTGATATTTTTAATAAATATTATTATTTAGTGGAATTGCATGGTTTCTTAATTTGTAATACCTTCTGCAATGGAATCAAGTCTTTTCATACAAATATTTTGGTATTTTTAATAAATATAACTATTCATTAAAATAGCAAGTTTTCTTACTTTTTAATTCCTTTTCCAATTCAACCTATTTTTAAATCGAAATATTTGGCTCTTTGTAATAAGTAACTTTATCCTTTGGAATCGCTAGTGTTCCTATTTTTAATACAAAGAAATATAAGTATTTTCATACAAATATGTTGCTATTTTCAATAATTATTATTTATTTTCAATTTATTTTCAATAATTTATTATTTATTTTTTTAATACACAGAAATAAAATAAAATCTGTTCATATAAAGTCAGTATGAAAAGCTAAGAAATTAATAGATTTTCTTAAAAAACAAAACCATTTTAATTTGAAAGAATAAGGAGTGTTTACAAGTTTCCCTTCGATAATAACTTTTGATTTTCCAACAATAATAAAAGAAACATTAAAAACTGTCATTCCTAATACAAATTAACATGACAAAATTAATTAATTGAAACGACATATTTTCTTGGTTTCTCTGGCTTTATTCTATAATTTGGGAAGGATTGGATTTCAATGAAAAGGTGGAATTAATTAGAGATCCGTCCTCACCGCAAATTTTAAAAATGGATAAACCTTGTGTGTAAACACATTTACACAACAATGACGGAAAGTTATATGAAAAAAAAGTGAAGACTATCAATCCAACATTCGTTTCCAATTTGACCTTTATTTAAAAAGGCGTTATTTAACGAAAACTAAAATACAACTAACCCAATGAAATATTGAAAAACTATCAATCTATAATCTAACCTTATATATAAATGGAACTTTGTCTCTATGTGTATGTGTGTGTGTGTGCGTGTGTGTGCGCGTGCGTGTCTGTGTGTGTCTGTTCGTTCCACGTGGACACCGAAACAGCTGAACTTATTTTCTTGAAAATTTACACAGATTTACTTTATGTGTCTGGGGTGTTCTTAGCCAAGTTTTGTCCCAATAATTATCGAAAATCGATAATCGAAAAAACAAGCTTCTAGAAGGGAAAGCACTCATACAATTAAGAGTAAAACCGTAAAAATTGGCTTTATGAACGCATAACTGTGTCGTGAGCCAGTTGTTATTGTTGTTTTGCAAGGCGTTGTCTGCGGGTTCGAATCTCACCTGGGGTTTAAAATGGTAACAACATTGCCTGCCATTGATAAGATACAAAAGATCGAAATCAATAATTTTTGGTAAACGTTTAGTTTTTATCTACACTCAGTTTCTTTTAATAACACAATATGCACTATTTAACCCATAGCTAGAATTTATCAGATGAGCTTTGATTTTTATATTTATTCACGTTATTTGGACTACTCTCTTCTCTACTGTTATATTCAGAATTGGTATTGGGTATCTGAATATATCAAATACGTTTTGATTTTTATCTTTATCGCATTATTAGAACTTCTACTCTCATCCTCATAGTTATATTGGTATAACTGAATTGGTATTGATTGTCTGAATTTATTAGATGAGTTTCGATTTTTATCTTAATTCACGTTTTTTTTACTTCCACTCCCATACCCATTGCTATATTCATAATTGGTATTGATAGTCCGAATTTATCAGATGATCTTTTATTTTATTTCTAATCAAGTTATTTGGATTTCTACTCTCATCTCAAATTTATCTTCACAATATTTCGCCCAATTTGCCTTTCGGCTAATGGGCTTTGTGTCCTTCCTGAGGCATTACATTGTTAAGTTAACATTTGAGAAGAAAGTAGAAGTCTGAAATAAAATGTTTAGTTAAAACTTGTCTAACAAATTCAAACATTCTGTAGGTATAATGAATATAACACTGAAAAGGAGAGTAGAAGTCCAAATACCTTGAATAAAGGTAATGATAAAAACTCATCTAATCCAAACATTCCATGGCCACTGTCAAAATAACCCTGTAGATGAGAGTAGAAGTCAAAATGACATGAATAAAAATACTAAATAAAACTTAGTTCATGAATTCAAGCAGTCAATATCTACTACGAAGATTACACTGAAGATGAGAGTAGAAGTCTAAATAACTGGAATAATGACTTAATAAAGACTAATAACACTTATTTCATTAATTCCGACAATCAATATCCATTATAAAGATAGCACTGAAGATGGGAGTAGGAATCTGAAGAACTTCAATAAAAATAAAAATCAAAACTTATCTCATGAATACAGAGAATGTATGACTTAAGCTTTATTTTCACATTTTTGACCTATTGTAGAAACCATGGTGAGAAATTCAATTTCATGACATTTTTCGTGACAATAGGAACCATAGAGAGATGAATATGTCTTACCATTTCGGTCATGACATTCAAATAGAAGCGTTGCGCTGTGTTGAAAGGCTTGTTCTATGGTATTCAAAGCCATGAGTTCGAATAACATTTTCTCATACGCACATTTTATAGAAAAAAGTTTTATTTTAGGTAAAGAGGCATTCTCTTCCAATGTTTGGATTAAAATGTTTATTCCTTCTTCTCCTACTCCTTATATTACGGTGTTTATCTCCTTAAATCCCGACATTCGATTAAAGTTTATTTTATTACCTTCTATTTCTTGTTTGTTTGCTTGTGTTTTATGGTATATCAATCATTTACCTTCTTTTTATATCTTTGGATTAAAACGAGTATCCTCTTCCCTCCCTGTCTTTAGATTAGAGTAATTATCCCATTCTCTCTCTATCCTTTGAATAAAGTGTTTACCCTCTTTTCCTCCAGGCCTTTGGATTAATGTGTTCCCCTTCCTTCTCTTTCTTTATACCAAACTATTTATACCCTTCCCACCCTATCTTTGGATTAACGCGCTTATCCCCTTCCTTCCTTATCTTGGATTAAAATGCTTAACCCCTTCCCCCCAATATTTAGACTAAAGTGATTACCTCATTCCCTCCTAGTCTTTAGATTACAGTGTTTATGCCCTCCCTTTCCTAGCTTTAGACTAAAATTATTTTCCGTTCTCTTCTTTGTCTTTGGATTAAAGAGATTATCCCCGTCCTTCTCTATATTTGGATTAAACTGTTTATCCCCTTCCATCCCTATTGTTGTGGTGCCGAGTGGTGGTATAAGAAGGAACAAGGCAGGTTGATCGATTAAGAGAGTTTTATACAGGTATTGTTAGTAGTACAGATAAATGGTTAGTATAGTCATTAACAGAGCGTCCTGCCCGAACATCCAAGTGGCTTGTCAATGCCTTCCCCACGAGCATGCCAGCAGGCTCCGCTTACATACCCGTTAGGCGAGTCCATATAGTAATAGCAGGAGGGGTGTAATCCCCCACAACACCTATCTTTAGACCAAAGTGTTTATTCCCCTATCTTCCAATTTTTAGATTACAGTGATAATCCCTTTCTCTCCTAATGCCAGGCTTCTATCCTGTTTTCTCTCAAACAATGATAAGTAATTTTTAAGACCAATTTTTTTTCTTTGTCATCTACTATTTTTAGATCGAATAGAAGTCCAATATCTTTTTAAGATATCTTTAAACCAAATTCTTGTTGTTGGAGCACCTTAAAAATAGTCTATATACTATATGCCTTCAAATATTGTTGCAAAATGTTTGGCCAGGCTTGTAGATCTAAGAAAAGTCTAAGATCTTTGTAGAACAGCCCCTGGTGCATTTCCCCTTGGGTAAAACTATAGACTTTTACATAGTGTTGTAAAAATGTTGAGCTGTAAAGCTTATAGCAGTCCAAGATCTTTGTACGACAGCTTTAATTTCATTTCTTGTTGTTAGAGCAGCTTCAAGAACATCTAAAACTATGTACTTTTACATAGTGTTGGAAAACTTTGACTGTAATTGTAGATCTAATAGAGCTCTAAGATCTTTGTAGGACAGCTTCAAGTTCTATTGCTGTTGTTGGAGCAGTTTCAATAATATCTAAAACTATAGGCTGTTACATAGTTTTGCAAAACCATTGACGATAACTGTAGAACCAATAGAAGTCCAATTCCTGTTGTTAAACCAACTAAAACAATATCTGAAAATATATACTTTTACATAGTGTTACAAAACTTTTGACCAAAGCTGTACATCTAATAAGAGTCAAAGATCTTTGTAGGATAGCTTTAAGTTCAATTCTTGATATTGGAACAGCTTCAAAAATATTTGAAACTATAGACTTTTAGATATTGTTGCAAAACTTTTGAACTTAACTGATTTTTTATTTTACGGCATATCAACCATTTCAAATCATTTAATGATGAGAACAATAATTTTTGTTAAACGGTTATTTTTTGTCCATACTTAGTTTTTTTTTTGATAACACACTATTTTTATTATTTAACCCATTGCTGGGAGAGTTTGGAGATTCATACCTTGCCCAAGGTTATTAGTCTAAATATCAACGCAAATAGAACGACTACGATTCCGAAGTTAGACTGAATATCCTCTGCTCAAAGTCGATTCCCCGACCAGAACTGTAAATCTAAGAGAAGGCCAAGGTCTCGGTAAGACAGTTTCAAATTCAGTTCCTGGTGGGGGAGCTGATTTAAAATTATCTGAACTATAGACTTTTACATGGTGTTGCAAAACCTTTAGCCAGAGGTGTAGATCTAATAGAAGTCGGGGATATTTGTAGACCAGCTTTAAATTCAATCCTTTACGTGGGAGAAATTTTTTTTTAAATGTCTAAAACTATATATTTTTGCATCGTTTTGCAAAACCTTTGACCAAATCTGTAGATCTAATAGGAGTCCAAGATCTTTGTAAGAGAACTTTCATTCTTTTAGTCGGAGCAGCTTCAAAATGATCAGAAACTATATACTTTTTAATGTTGCAAAACCTTTATCCAGGGCGGTAGTTATGTTTATTCGTAATAAAAGAAGTTATGGTTATCATTGTGGAGTGTAGGACTATTTTTGTTTTAGACAAAAGTGGTCCAATTTATATTATTATAAATAATAAAACTTTTATAATACAAAGAAAAAAAACAAAAAAAACAGTCCAATTAGTGTCGGGTCCAATAAAAAATTTTGTTTTAGCAGCAGTAGCAATTCCAGGCAAAATGTAGTTGTAATAATACCAATAATAATAAAAAGACGAAGGATAAAAAGAAGAAGAAAAATAGTCCAAATCCACGTGGAGAGAGTGTTATCAGTTCGGCAGTTCAGTCAAACAACAACTGAAAACTATGGTTCTTGTGATGGATTATATAATGCAGCTTATATATTTTCTCTTCTCTGATTGGTCCATCTTTTACACCATAATGGAATGACTAGAATTGTCTTTTATAAAAGATTATTATCAAACTTATTCGATTTGATAGCGAAATCTTTTCAAGAGATTATTAGTAATTTAATACTAAGTTATCATTAGTTTTTAACTTCATAATCTGTTTAGAGTTTTCATTTGAATTTTAGCAGAAGTATATTTGGTTCTTTCTGATTTTAACGATAAAAAAGTTTTGTTTAAATAAATATCGTCCATTTGATTAAATCAACCGAGCGACCAGCATTTCAAAATATTGACATTTCATTTATATTTCTTCGTCTTAATGGTTGGCTTTGTTTTTATTTGCGCTCCTTTTTTTCGGTCACTCACTAATTATTTATTTGCTCGGATAAATCTTGGCAACTTCCCATATTTTGTCAAATTATTTTAACGTGGTTATCTAAGATTAATTATTTTCGTAAGTAAATTAAATACTAGAAATTAAACCAAGGGACATTTTGAGATCAGGCTAGATAATTTTTACATTTATTATGTGGATTATAGTCCTCGTTTTTATATCTGTTAAATTTACTATCCTTGATCTCATTTCCTTTTCTCTTTCTTCACTTTTTTCCTTTTTCTTTCTTCTTCTTCTTGGTCTTTTTTTCTGCTTCTTCCTTTCCCTCTTTCTTTATTCATTTCTTTCTTTCATATTTTCATTCTTTCCTTTTTCTTCTTTATTTCTTTCCTTTTCCCTTCTTTCTTTCTTTTTTCTTTCTTTCTTTCGTTCTTTTCTTCCTGTCAAACATTTGTTATTTGTTTGGAAAGAAAACATTTTTAAATTTGTACATTTATTCAATAAAATCTCCTATTTCTGCTGTCGTAGCCATACTTAAAACATTTCTCGAGGCTGCATGATTTTTTCTCAGAACTTCTTCATACTTGTCTTTTTTTATTCTTTTAAAACTTTCTTCCATTTCTGTCACATTCTGACTTAAATAGCTTTTAGTATTCGGATTACTGGTGTTATTATTATTATTATTATCATTATTATTATTATTATTATTATTATTATTATTATGAATTCTCAAACAGGCCACACACTGCCCTTGCATGCTGTTTGTGACCGGTGATTTTCACTGGAGTCAGAGTGACAGCAAATCTTCTTGTGGTTCTCCAGCAGAATCTGCTCCATCCCAGTCAAAGACTTTATGGTGCCACTTCTTGGGTTTTCACCCAACTATATCCACCTCTCATACCTATAATCAGCAAAATCTAGATTCTGCCATTACTTGTAGTTGCCTTCTGAAGGTAGAGAGATAATAAGTGTCCTCTTGTACTTTATTATTCCTCGCAGTTGTCAACTGCAAGCTCCTCTTCTTAATCATTCAGTTTTATTATTATCATTTGGGATCTCACATGAATTACTAGGCATTTATGCACCCAGAAACCAGTGGGTTTTACTAGAGTCAGGGTGACAAGTCTCTCCTGATTTCCGACGGGTTCTGCAACATTCCAGTTGAAGTATGTATGGTGCAAAAATACCATTGGTTTTCATCCCTCTTATTATTTAAGATTTTTTCAAGCAAGTCATTCTCAGTGCTTGCACGCTGTTAGTGACCAGTGGAATCAAAGTAGCAGGTCTCTCATGAATCTCCAACAGGCCCTGCTCCATCCCAGTAAAAGTCTGCATGGTGCCATATTCCCTCAGCTTCCCCACCGATGTAGTTCTCACGCCCGTTATCACCAGTGCTCTGATTCCCCCAACGCCTGGTGTTTCTTGCTGAAGGCAAGGCATCTTTGCACCTCTTGCAGTCGGTGACTGCAAGTTCTCCCTTCTTGAACATGTACATTTGAGTTGTGTTTTCTTTTCTTTCTTCTTTTCACTGGGAAGACCACTTAGGTCAGTTGACGGGAGTCGAACTTTGGAATCGTAATACGCGAGTTCGAATCCCAGTCGTTCCGTTTACGCTCACATATATTGACTAATACTCTTGGGAACGGTATGAATCTCCATATTCCCCCCAGCTTAGGATTAACTAGTGAATATTATATTATTCAATGAACTACGTCATCATTATCATAACCATCATCATCATCATCATCATCATCATCATCATCAGCATCAGCATCATTACTATTATCATTATCATCATATTTTTTATCATTTTGGTAATCATTACTCTGGTTGATATTTATCTTTTAATATCTATTACTTTTCACTTTTTCTCTAAGTATCCTCGAATATAGTAAATAAGGCCTAACTTGATAATTATCAAGTTGTGTTTTCTTTTCAAATATTTACTTTTGTTACACTTTGTTGGAATTAATTTTCCTTTTTTCTGAATATATATCTATATCTATATATGTATTTTATTTTTTACCATGTGTTATTATTTTCTAGATTGTGTTAAGGGAGGTTTTCCTTTCATGGCTATAGATCAAACAGTGCATCTAGTGCCCTTCAAATAAATGATTTAGCAAAAATAAAGACGTTTATTTTTCAATCATTGTTTTCGGCATTAAATGATCGAAAATGTTGAAAGCAAAACCAACCATCCATCAATCCATCCATCCATCCATCCATCCATCCAACGAGTCAGTTCAAATCAAATTAAGATTATTCATCATTTTGATCTACATTTTTGTGATATCTTGAGATAAAGATTCATGATTTGTATATTAATTTTTTCAGACTGTTGTCTCCATCATTATAGTTGTTGTTGTTGTTGTTGTTTTCCTATTTCGGCTTTCTTCAGGTGCATTATCCATGACTGGATAGAATTGAACTCCCATCTTCAGACAATGTCCATTTAGAACTGTAGAGTCACAACACTTCTATCTACTGCATCATGGGCCATGGCCAGGAGGAGCAACCAAATCTGTTTTGTTGGGTTTTTTTTAAACTTACAAATTCACTTTGTTGTTTCTAGTCTGATTTTCTACTGTCAGGCCTGTACCGATTAATGGAACGTGGTGAAACAACTATAAAGATGAGGTAAAACGGCTAGAAAAAAATAGATATATTAATGCCATTTTATTGAAGATTGCAGATCATTTCCAAGCCAACCGATTTCTAAATAAAATAAAAACAGATTGTCAATAATTAAAAGAAAAAAACAACTAAATACGTAAAAAATATGAAGGATATTAATGGTGGAGAATTTCTTGGTTTTCGGCTTTAAGTAATTACCTTGGGGAATAAAATCCAGAGGCTTAATTCCATAAGTTGATGCGAACGACATATCTTTAAAGGATACACATCTGGGTATCTTAAAAATTCCCATTCCCAATTTGGCTGAATGGAATCTAGAAGATTTTAGTTGAAGAAATGCCGGATTAACTATTAAGCAAAATAAGCACTTGCTTAGAGCACTAAAGGAAGGTGGGCACAACAGAAATCACCATGGCTGTATTTTAAATGGTGCCTGAGTGTTCAATGGAATAATTTGGTTGCTTTCTCAGAGTTTCACATGGTCAATATCTGCAACAGAGAGTTGAAACTTTCAGTTCATGAATGCATGTTAAGTTATCATAAAAATAAAATTTGTAATCCCCTCTGAACCATTCGGACAGAAAACTATATAGGAGTCATTACCTTTTAGATGAACCTCGTATTTCCCTTTACATTTCAAAGATCAGATTCAATAACTCACATATAACTCACTACATGTGTAACGAAATGGTGTCTAGGTGATAAGGATACATAGTTCAAACTGGAAATTTAAAAGGAAAATTGCAAAAGAATCGGCCAGGTTGTAAAGGTTAAACTTTCAAATGGAATTTTGTAAAAGGTTTTTCCGATTGTTGAATGGTGGCATCCGTGTTAGGTTCATGTATTGGGATAGGTTTGTTTGGGGAGGAATATAAAATAGATCAATAGAAATGTAGAGTTTGAGATAAATTAGATTTTTGTTAGAAAAGTAACAAAAAAAAGTTATATAATATTTTAGTTTATGAGAGAAAAATGACAAAGAGCAACAAAAAGACAAAAAAGAACACTTAGTTAAGCTGAAATGAGTTAAGCTGAGATTGGACGAAGAAATGTAAAGACCGAAAGCTGGTTTAATTAGCCGTCGCTGCCCGGAAAAGAATCCAATTATTCTGTCTCATTGTTAAAAGTTTCGCACAAATAAAATATGACAATATTTCTATTATTAAAAAAAAATGATTTGTTTCATTTTTCTTCACCGTCAATGACGAAGTTCAGATAGACATATTCATTAGAACTACTACAATAGAAAAGCAAAGACCATGGCAAACTCGAAAAGAAAAAGAATGGTACAAGAATTATTGATGGCTATAAAGTACAAGGTTTTGCGATTCTTAGTTTTGTTTACTCGTCATGTCTAGTCTTTCTATATTTCTGAAATAAAGGTAGCTAATTGAAAATATAGTAGTTTTTTTTTAATGGTATAAGATTTGATTCTTCATTCTTAGTGAGATTCAGAACTTTCTGGACTTTTGTCTGGTTGAATTGTTCTAGTAGTATAAGACATGAATATTCCTTTTTCGTGTGGCTAAGTAGATTTTTTGCCTTGATCTGCATGGATGTTTGTTTTGTAAAAATTACTTTCACTTGACTTAGAACTTTTTGAACGAACCTCATATATGCGTATTGCCTGTTTTTTATTTATTTATTTTTGCTTTTATGGATTGTTTGTACTTAAGAAATATACAATATTTGTCAAATATTGTTTTTACATTAGTTTCTTATATTTTTGTTCTGGCTTCTCAAATCAAAATCCATTATGACCCGGCGTCTTCTTCTTCCAAATACCACTTTCTTTTTTTTCCCTGCCTTTACTTTTGTTTCTCTCCCCCTTTCGTTCTTTCTTTCTCTCTCTCCTACTTTCTTCTGTCCGGCCTCCATCCCCCATCTCCAATTCACTCTCTTCTTACTTGACTATTTCCGCCTTTGTTTCTTTCTCTTTGCCTCTCCAACTTTCTTAAGATGTCTCTCAGTCTATCCCCCAGTCTCTCTCTCTCTCTCTCTCTCTCTCTCTCTCTCTCTCTCTCTCTCTCTCTCTCTCTCTCTCTCTCTCTCTC
>JAYKTE010364721.1:0-10871 GCA_036873565.1 Xipholeptos notoides
TATATATCTCTGTTTATATCTTTCTTTTTCTCTACCCCTCTTTCTCTTTCTCTGTCATTCTCTCCCCACCTCTCTCTTTCACTCTTCCTCTATCTATTCTCCATTTTTCTCTCTTTCTCGCCCCTTTCTTTCTCCCCCTTTCTTTCAATTTTTCCCTCTTTCTCCCAATCTATTTCTCCTTTTTTCTCTTCCTCTCCTCCCCCTCTCCCCTTCTCTCTCTCTCTCTCTCTCTTTCTTTTTTGTTCTCCATTCCCTTTGATAAGAGAATCAAAAACATAAAGAATAAACTGAAAATCAAAACAAAAACAAAATCTTTTTAAAACTTTTGTTCATTCATTTTTTAACAATCTCTGCTTTTTTTCCTTCTCATTATTTTTTATTTCTCTTGATACTTTTTTATTTGTTTTCCTCTGTTTGTAAATTTCACATCCTATGCATGTACGTTTCAAAGATAAGCTCTCTCTGTATATATATTCTCTCCCTCCTTTCTTCCCTGCCTCACCCCTCTCTCTATCTCTCTGTCTCTATCTCTCTCTCTCTAAAATGTTTCTAAAATATCTTTTGAACACACTTCTACTATCAAACAATAACTAAAATCTGTTTTGTTTGTTTAAACATATGATCCCACGGGGCCAATCCATTTACTATAAGGCGTTAATTATTATGATTCTATCTTCCGCAGTTTGTTTTGATATATCATCAATGCTGTAACCAATGCTTGTTTTTAAAGGAAAATACTTTATAAAATTGTATGCACAAATAGGAGATAAAACTATTGTTTAGTTTAGTGGGAAAATGTTTTGGAAATGAGAAACATTAAAATTCGTTTATTGTTGCTTACTCGGTACAAAAATATCAACAGAATCATAGGAGTGAACTTTTCAATCTAAAAAGTTCTACAGATAATACGTTCATTAGATGAAAAGTTCATTAGATGAAAAATGTTCATTAGATGAAAAGTTCATTAGATGAAAAATGTTCATTAGATGAAAAGTTCATTGGATGAAATGTTCATTAGATGAAAAATGTTCATTAGATGAAATGTTCATTGGATGAAATGTTCATTAGATGAAAAATGTTCATCAGATGAAATGTTCATTAGATGAAATATTCATTAAATGAAAAATGTTCATTAGATGAAAAGTTCATTGGATGAAAAATGTTCATTAGATGAAAAGTTCATTAGATGCAAAATGTTCATTAGATGAAATGTTCATTGGATGAAAAATGTTCATTAGATGAGAAGTTTAGCGATGTGTACATAATCATCAACATTTTAAATAAATAACCTTATGATTTCTTTCCAATCTAAGAGACAATAAATGTGAAAAATACACACGTATCGTTTGTTTAGTTGAATCTGTGTTTAAATTTTACTTAACCAATTAATTTATTTACTCGAACTACGAATATTGCCCTTATGTATTGGATTCAATTCGAAGTAAATTCATTTTGATTCCGTCAATATTGATATTTAGAAATGAATCTTAGCTTTTTTTAGATCTCATTTGAGACAGACAATTAAATCAAATAAATAAGAAACCCGAAGAATTTGTACCGAAGAATCTGTACTGAAAACATAAAACAATCTATCGAGAGCAATAATTTGGAATGAGTCGTTTTTGTAAGAATAAAATGGTTTAAAGAAGGCGATTTTTCTGACGATTGTTGAACGCTAATCTCTGAGTAAACTTTCCTGGTTTCAATTGTATTTCACAAACAGAGACATCAGTATTTTAAACGACTAGAAGTTATTTTGTTTCGGTTTGTGAGTTTGTGTAAATATCTAAGTGAGTTTAGATGTATCTTGTGACAGGAAATATATTAGAGGGTCAAGGAAGAGTTCCAGTTAACTTCAAAGTGAAAATGAAATACAAGATTATCTTAAAAGGTCTTTTAATCTTTTTTCATCTAATAGGGATATATGCTTGAATGAGAGGACCTGTTCTTTCTTAACAGAATAACACCTTTTAACTTGATTTTCGGTAAAAGAAAAGCTTCTCTAAATCTGTTTTTGACGGTATCACGTGACTATAACTATATATTTTTCTCTGGAGAAAACTATCAGTGCCACGTTGTACTTTTCAACTGAATGTTTGCTTTTTAGATACTTTCTAGAACGGAGATTGTATGAAATTGTATTTCAATTTAATTTTCAGTTGTTAATGATACTTTCATGCAACAATTTAAACATTCAATATAACAGTGAAGTGGAAAATTGGCTTCTGTACATTGCCAGTGTATTATCTGCTTGAAAAGTGACAATATTTGGGTAACTCTAGTAGTGTTTTAGGCTGTGGACCCAAAGGTCTATATTAATCTAGATTTTTCATTCTGTGACTGGGAGAAAAATGCTGCCCACTTGTCAGAATTTAATAATAATAACAACACAAAATTAGATAAAACCATTGCAGTGAGCATTGTCGCAGTAAATAAAAAGCTGAAATTGGTCAAACTTTAGGATAAGGGTACATAAAATTTCAGCATTTATGGAGTAAGATTGAAATAACGAATTAATTAACACAACCAAATTTCGCTTGGAAAAATTTACAGAAAATTAAATAAAAAAAAAATTACCCCATCCCATTTACTGGTAATTTTTATCGTTTAAAGGCTACTATAGATATAATTCTAGATTTAAATGTAACTATTTTAAGGTTCACAAAATCAATAAATAAAATAAATTATAAACATATCTTAACATTAAAGTGAAATGTATTAATTTTATGTCTTGGTCCAACGCTGTTGCTATAGGGGCTCGCACTGCGGCGGAACAGCGTGTCAAGCGAGCGGAGCTCAAGCGGCAGATGCGGAAAGACAGAACGACCAAGTGCAACAGTTTAGCCCCTTCACACTTCTGCCCCACTTGTGGGAGAGGCTTTCTTGCAAATATTGGCCTAAACGAAAACACTAAGTCAAGTGATATAAATGTCAGTGGTCATCCTCGAATACGAGTGACAAACATTCATTTTATGTATTATTTCTATACTGTTTAGACGAATTCAATTCTTAAACTATTGAAATTTTAAGACAAGTAGTTGAGAGGAGTTGGAAAGGATATACTATATACATTCATTTTATTATGCTCATTAATTTTTTGGTCTAGTTTACTTTTAAGAATATATACCAATTAATAAAAAAAAAATACAGACTTATTTCTTTTGAAAACATATTCTTATTATAATGTATAAATCCACCATGGACATTCATGATTTTTTTAAAATTTTTGTGGCGTACAGGATCAGCTGTCTCGGGCAGATGAGGCTCGTTAATTCGGGATAGTAACTCATCTAGGTGAAGGGTAACACTGATTATCAAATCCTAGGGGTGAGCACATAAAAAATGGCCTTGTGCCGAACTTGGGTTGGTGCTCGACCAAGTAAATATCGTATCCAGGGCCGCCAATGTGGTTAATTGCGACAGTTGGAACATTTTCATATTGCTTTAGAAAAAGGAACCAAGAACTAGTAATGTCCGAAAGTAGACAAACCATCATACTTTAACTTCTAATACACATGGTTGATTTCCTGGGAATACCTAGATACCTATAATTCCTGTTTAAAAAAAAATTAAAGTCAAAATAATATCATTGTTGATTTAATATAGATAATAAGCCTGTTAGGTGTAGACATTGCCAATAACAAACACCCCAGTGTACATACAAAAACAAGCTTTTTTTGTTGTTGTTGCTTTTTTTCTATCTTTGAAAAAAACAAAAGCCAACCCAAAACACTCGAAATGTGAACAGGAAGAGTTAGATAGTCGAAAGATACTATCACCGTTTACTATTTCCGGCGAGTAGGAGGAGACCGGAAGTTTTAATTTATTTAGTTACTGTTTGTTTGGTTCTTGTTTTATTTTTATTTTTTTGTGTACTGTCTGGGAGTTTTAACCTACCCACAAACCTCCTTTTCAGCAACTTCAAAAAATGAAAAAAAAAAAGTAAACATTATAGAGGAAACTCAAAAGAGGAAAGGGGGTAGATTTATACATATATGTATATCTGTGTGTTTGAGTATGTGTGTGTGTGAGTCAGTGTATGTGTGTGTGTGTGTGTATAATTCGCATTATTACCACACTTCCTTCATATGTTTGTTTACTTTTTGTTTCTATCTGTCTCTACCAACCTATCTATCTATCTATCTATCTGTCTGCCTCTCTGTCTATCTTATACATTTTTTTCCTTTTCTTTTGTACATGCCTTCCTAATCTTCTCTTCTCTCTTTATTATTTTGATATTCCACTCTTTACCATTTACCTTTGTTTTATTTTATATTTTCCTTCTTTCTCCTTTTTCATCTCATCCCTTTTCAATTATTTTCTTGTCATATATTCCTTCATTTCTTTCCTTTATCACATCTGTACCGTAACGGTCATTCACTTCAACCGTATTTCCTTCTTTCCTTCCTTCATTCCTGAATACCTCCCCCCTTGGTACTTTCCCTCATCCCTTCCTTCTACCCTCTACCCCAACTTTTTTCTTCCTTGCCCCATCACTACTTTCCCATTCCTTGCTTCCTCCTTCCTTCGTTTCCTTCCTTCCATCCATCTCTCCCTCCCCCTTTACGTCCTTTATACCTTCCTTCTCCCTTTCATTTACACCTTCCTTTTCTTTCCTCTACCCCTCACTCCTCTTTCACTTCTTTCTTTCGTTCTCACTTTCCTTCCTTCTTTCCTACCCTTCTTCATTCCTTCCTTCCCTCCTCCCCTTGTTCCTACTTTTCTTTCTACTCCCCTTCCCCTCTTCCTGCACATGTTTCCTTTACCTCTCCCTCCTTCCACTTCCTTCTTTCTTGTCTTCCGTTCTTCTCCCTCTGTCCTTCCTTCCTCCCTCTCTCCTTCCTCCCTCTATCCTTCCTCCATCTCTCCTTCCTTCCCCCCTTCCTTCCGTTTTGAATAATTTTCCTTTTTGCGTTTACATTTGGCTACGAAAATTTCAAAAGGCGCCATTCTTTCCCTTTTTTTCTTTATTCTATGTTTTGATTCTTTATCTTCCGAATGGTTGTGCGAAAACCAGCAATCTACAACGCAATAGCTATGCAACCGGTCATCTACTACAAATCCAAGAATGGCTATGCACCCGGCCAACAAATCTCCCACCAAACTTAAGAATGGCTATGCAACCGGTCATCTGCCACCAAACTTAAGAATGGCTATGCAACCGGCCATCTGCCACCAAACTTAAGAATGGCTATGCAACCGGCCATCTGCCACCAAACTTAAGAATGGCTATACAACCGGCCTTCTGACATCAGCATTTATGATTTTCCTAGAGGTCTAACTTGAATGTGAACATAACGTTTAGACGTGCACAAATAACGTTAAATAAATTATGGACTTAGCTCAAAATTATTCATGATATTTATGTGTTTTGTTTAAAATAAATCTTACTAAATTCTAACCTGAAATTTTCACAAATAATGTAGTTTGCGTATGACCAAAAGTTAGTAGCATATACATGATCTAATTCTAATTCTATGCATTTATAAACCTAATAGGAAATATGCATTCGAACCATTTTTTTTTAAATAAGTACTTTCAAACAAAGAAGCTATGTGTGTGTCATGGTCATAGATCTCAGACGCGTTCTTGAGCTCTCAAGCACAGGCGTGCGCACGGAAGAACTGAACCAATGAAAATCATCCTCTATTAAAATATGCATGAGTTCCTTTGAAGATAGTGATGTCACACAATTCCTGTTTAAACTGTTGACACAAAAGATATTGGCACTTTATTCATTTTAACAATATAAGCAACAAGTAGAACAGAATTTGAATTTAGCATGTTAGTTTTTTTAACTGAGTATCTGTATTGCTGCAGATCTGTATTTAGGGCTTAATATAGTGTTTAGCCATTGACTTAAGAGCTATTTATTGAATTTAGCTATTGCATAATCTCTATTCCATTCTGATAACTTAACAAGTACTCTCTAAAGGATCATGATGGACATTCAAATGAAAGTAAGAGGGGGAAGGAAACAGCGAGAACAACAATGGCGACCAGAAGGAGGAGATAAGAGAAATTAACATTCGTGTGTATTTGTATGTTTTAAATACTTTCACATGATTTTATCGAATATACGTAAATAATAGCAATTTGTTTTATAAATTCTTTTGACAAAAAATAATCAGCATCATACTAAATTTGTAAAACAAGCAGTCCTTGACCGTTAGCAAAGTAAAATTATTTTGAAACGGTTTCTTTTTATGTCTAAATTGTAATATTTCCATTGTGCACCTTAAACACGATTTTAAAGAGGATATGCAAGATGGCGCATCTAAATCTATAAGGCGGCGCATCGAACGCATCGAATTTAAAACTACCAATGTCTTACAACATCTGACATTTAGACATATTCTCAATGATATTTGAAATCAGTCAAATATTGTAAGGAAGACTCAACCAAAATATTAGGAAAATGTTCTTAAAAGCAATACAAAATATTCTTCTAAACAATTGTGAAGGTCTTATATTTCTTTAGAAATAAAATTAGAATTCTAGAAAGCTCTGCAAATACGCAGGAATGTGGGATTATTTGTCAAGGAATAGCAGAGTGCCAATCATGTGTGAATGGTACCTGATAATTTGGGGGTCACGATCAGATTCTAATCTAAGTGTATATTTCGTGTTGCTAGTCTCACAAGTGGCTCAAGATTCAACTTCAGGAATCTCGAATCAAAATTCAATTAAGTTGGTAAAACCTTTTAAATTGAACGCAATTAATCCCCGTTAAATTTGTAAGTACTAAAACCTAACAGACTTTCTTAATATTTCGAAATATACACCTTTTTCTGAGTGCAAACCCTCGTGAAGCAGAAGGCCCCTGCTGTAAACGTTACAATTAGAAATGTTCATCAATTACTCACATCCCTTCTTCGACTGCCTTTAGACTAATTTTTTGGTTAAGTTAAGCACATTATGCTCCATTTTAGAAGCAACAAAATATATCAAAGGGTAGTAAAAATTATAACTGAAAAAACTTCCTTATGACAAAAATTAAAAGAATCATGATATTGTCCTCAATTCCCCCCTCTCTCTCCCTCTTTCTTTTCTCTCTATCTACCTTTTTCTATCTTTCTCTCTCTTTTTGTCTATCTATATCTATCGCTCTTTTTCTCCTTTTCAATCTTTCTTTCAGTCTCTCTTCTCTTTATCTCTCTTTTTCCTTATCTCTTTTTCTTTCTCTCTCTCTCTCTCTCTCTCTCTCTCTCTGTTTGTTTCTCTCTTTTAGTCTTTTTTCTCTATCTCCCTCTCTTTCACTCTGTCTCTGATTCTGTCGTTCTCGTACACTCTCTTTTCCTCTATCAATCATTTTACACAATTTCTCTCTCTTCTCTCTCTCTCTCTCTCTCTCTCTCTCTTTTTCCATGCGTATGTATGTATACATGTCTATATTTTAAGCTGACACTTTTCAAGGGTCTATTAAGGATCAATGAGTGTTTTACAGGCCCTAAAAGAGCGGAAGAGTGGAGGGAAAGTCAAGTTGAACGGATAAAACAAAGCGGTAAATCAAAAGGTCGAGTGTGATGGCTGCTTGCATGATGATAGACAGATTGGATGGAGAAAGAAGAGAACGAACGCGCGCATGGGATACAGCTGGGTGAGAAACGGATACTTTGAAGATAGAGGGAAAAGGGTAGAATTAGAATAAAAACTCACGTGCGTTCGTGTGACTATTATAGTTTTTAAATGCGTGCTGAGAAAAAGGGTTTATATAATGAACCCTTGAGCATTGAGAGCTCGTGCCTAAGGCATTTAAGAAAAAGAAACTACCTCAATATGTGAAATAATGATAGCTGTTATTGTAATTATTATTAGGATCATCATAATTATAATCGTTGTTATAGTAAGAATAATAAGATCAAAAATAAGAATAGGAACATGAACAGAATGTGTCGAAAGTTTAGTGCTGCCATCTGGCCTTTTAAGATCAGTAGCTATCAACAGTGTGGAAACTCAAATAATAATAATAATAATAATAATAATAATAAAAATAATAATAATAGACCAAACCGGAAGCAATACAACAATCATCATTAGAGCATTAAGAACAATCTCAAGGAACTCGAGGAGAGATTGCAGGATATTGTAATCAATGAAAGAATAAATAAACCTATTACGGGACCACTTCACAGATGAAGACATCAGAAATAATCCAAAAATGAAGAGGAGGGCTTGTAGTCATGGACAACAAGGTATCCAGATATACTAGAGAACCAGAAAAGACATTGTCACTCTACCTTCAGGAATCACCATCGGAAGTTGACAGAGTGGAAATACTTTGCTAATAGCGGGTGCGCAAAGTAGACGTAATATAGTCTTTCACCGGAATGGCGCAGAGCCTGCTGGAGCCCATAGGAGACTTGTTGTCACTCTGATTGCAGTAAAAATTACTGATTAATGAGTGTCTGGTGATAGGTGTGAGATTCCATAACAATGATAATGATGATGATGATGGTGGTGGTCGTAATACTAAGTAGAAGCAAAAAACAAAAACAAAAAAAAACAAGCAAACAAAAGAAAAACCATAGAGCACGAAAACCGTTGAATAGCTAAAAGCTGAAGTACTACGAAATTAAAAAATAAAATAAACTCTATTCGCCTCAGATAATTATTATTTGAATTCTCATACTGGTCACACGCAGTACTTGCATGCTGTTCATGACCGGTGGTTTTCACTATAGTCAGAGTAGCAACAAGTCTCCTCGTGATGCTCCAGCAGAATCCGCTCCATTCCAGTCAAAGACTGTATGGTGCCACTTCGAAGATTGCACCGTTCCGGTCTCTACCAAACTACTCTGCCAATTTTGAATCTAAAACATGGGGAAAACTTTCTAATTATTTTGAGCTGGAAAAAAGCTGCTAAGGTGTCAAAATTTGCAATTACAAAAAACACAATCAAAATGAACACCGAAATTTGCATAACGCAATGATTCAGACAATCGAAATTTGCATAGCACACCGATTTATACTACCAAAAATTGTATATGTACGGTACTGCTTCCTTAACGACCTTAGTTGCAAGTCACCAATGTCAGAGCGAAGCCGGACAATACTTCTAGTATATTCATAAAACGAGTTTACGTGTTCATTCAATTAAATCATATAAATATTTATCATTTATCTGTTTTGTAACTTTTAAAAATAAACGAAAATGTTTAGTGTCCTTTTAATGATTGAAGTAATTTTGTAAAATTGAGTAAAAAACCTACGTTAATAATTGTTTTTCGGATCCCTTGAAATAAACATTGATAATTTTTCTATCTTTCCGACTTTTCTCCAAATCTTTGTCATGATTACCGTCACAGTGTTTAGGCTAATTAACCTTTCGGACTTCTTCAGGTGATCGAACTAGGTAACCTTCACGTAGTAATAAGGAGTCTTCACAAAACTTTATTCAATCCACGGAGGGGATAGTTCTTGTTCTGTTAACTATGACCATGTAGGGGTGTTAAGTCTTTGAAATCTTAGTTATTAGGATGATTCGAAATTACACCTTCAGATAATGCTCACTTAGTATTGTAAAACCTCAACGTCTTTATCCGTTGCGCCACGGTTCTGGGGGCACAATCATGGGTGAATATTTGGAACTTATAAACCTATTGCGATTTTTAGCCTATTGTATCCATGTTTTTAAGTTTTTTTACCAGTACTCATATTGCATTTATTATTGTTGCGTATTTCTTTACTTATCATGGTCATTATTTATCTATTTTTTATTGTTAACACCCTGTCCTAGCTTTCTATATTATTGGTTCCCATATAGCATCCATAACCATACTGATTGGCTGTTAAATGCCTTTGAGTAACCCCTTAGGTGAAGACTGGTCATCTAAAAATTATCTGGGATGGCGAACCCTATTAACTATAGGAAGAATGGTTTGGACACAAAAAGGGCGAATAGAAGATTTTCTTCTGCTAATAAAAAACAAACAGACCACTCTTCTTGGTCTGCTTAGAGGGTTATTATAGCCCAACATATGCGCCGCTTCCTTGAAACGTCTCTTAATCCAGTGTTCCTCTCGGTCCAATATCCTGGCTTCATTCCACCGGGGTAGATGGTTTTTCCTCTCTTTCTCCAGATGTGTTCAGCCATTTCCGACTTATCAATTACACCTCGCACCACTACTTTCCGATGTTCCTCTAATCTTATTTTAAGCGGCCCATTGCATTGTATAGTACATACACAATTTTGGTCATGTTGTAGTTGTGTGGGTCTGATTATGAAGAGATGTTTTCGAAGAGTTCAGTTACTCGTAAATACTGTCTTGATGTTGTATCGTTTGAATCTTTTCTGCTAAGACTTGACATATGGCAGACATACTGTGGTGGGATTCTCAGTATCAACCTTCGCATTCCTCGGGGCTGATGTTATGATCTCTGGGTAAATATTTCGAAGGAGGGCCTCTCCGTATATGTAGGGGTCACTACTAATGGCTTTAGCGTGGTATTGAATGCACAGCACGGTATCTTTCTTCACGTTGTACGGATGGAATGAGTTGAAGTTGAGGTTCTGTCTGGTGAAAGTTAAATTTCGATAGACTGATGATCTGAATCTTTGCTTTGTGAGGATTGTGTTGTCTGGGCAGGGCATCTGTTATCTGGTTATTTCTCTATCATGAACCGAATTGATAATCGAATTGAGTTCATATAATCCAGTAACAGTTGAACACCTTTCTTGTGGCGCCAAAGTACAAATGTGCCATCTATACATCTGAGCAACATTGGTGCCATTTTTTTTAAAGTAATCCATGTATTCAGCAATCTTTTATTAGCGGACTGTTGTCCTCATCGTGGATTAGGTGTTATTACACTACGTTTCGGCCAACTATCCCTCTGGCCTTCATCAGGTGGTTAACCGCGACCTCGGA
>JAYKTE010364832.1:0-10869 GCA_036873565.1 Xipholeptos notoides
TCTTCCGATCTTGTGTGTGTGTGTGTGTGTGTGTGTGTGTGTGTGTGTGTGTGTGTGTTGTGCAAAGAGAGAGAAAGAGAGAATACAAGGAAGCGGAGAGAATGAAAGAAATAGATAGATAGATAGATAGATCGATAGATCGATAGATAGATGTAGGGAGACGAATACGTAAATTGCTATATAGATATTTTTTCCAGCATAAAATACAAAAGTATTTCAGTACAAAATAGATAACATATTAGTAATATTTTGTTGCATCTTTTCTATTTGAAATGAACCCTGACTTCGTAGAATAAGCACGACACATCCTTGTCTCTATCAACTCTTTGTTATTTTTAGTACTATAAGTCCCATACAGCAACAGCACATTTTGGTATTTGATAAGTCTGAGATGTTTGGAGATTCATGTTTCAAAATTAGATCTCTAGCTTCTCCTGGGCAGCTGCTTCAGGCAATAACCTCCCCCTTTTAAATTAAAGGAGAGCTGGGTATATTGTCAAGTACTTGAGACGCCCCTGAACGAAAAACACTGAGCAAAGCCTAGCCCGTAGGGATAACCTTGCATGTGCACTCACGGAAATGACCCTGTATCAAATATATGTCTCATGTTTGGCAGGTTCTCTGAAAGGTATCAAATGAAAAAAAGCAGCTGGAAATAAACAAAGCCAGGTCTACGGCATAATCTATGAAATGAAAAAGCACTAGGAAGAAAAAGTTTAGAACTATCATCCTCAAATCATAGGATTGTGCCTATATTCAGTTTTATGATTTAATTTTAAAACAAGTTTTCATCCAGATTAAAGGCTTAGTTACTGTATAATGTCTTTAAAAACAAACAAAAAAACCCTGTTAGTCCCCATGTAAACCAATATATATATAAAAATACGGGTGACTTTCCAAAAGTGATGGTTCCTATTTTTTATGTTTGGACTGAATGGATCAAACGTGACTGAAAATTGCATAGTTACGATAACTGAACATGCATTTATGACCTGTAGGTTTCATATCTCTGTTGCAGATATTGACGGAACAACCCCTTTCATAAAGCACGGACGTGTCATTGACTTCCCCATGGTGAAAAAAATTGAACCTATCAACATCCATTGGTGCCTGCTAAACGTTTCCAAAGTCGGTGCAGGTGATGTCAGCATAGTTAGGAGATATGTTCGTCGATTTTAGAGCAACGACAGAGATATGAGTGACAAAGCGCAAAAATGAAATGAAAACGGTCCGCCGTCTTTATAGCTGGCAAAAGTACTTTGAGAATGGTGGTGATTATATAGGAAAATAAATTCTGAAGCTTAAAAGGTCGCTGGTTTTAAAGGAGCCACTCTTGTATCCTTAGCTATTCTACTTTTAAAAAGTAATTATAAAAATTGGAGGAATTACTTTTGGAACAACTCTTGTGGTTGAACAAGTAGTCTTTTAAGTGGAAAAACCACCGCCTCATTGAAATTAATTTGATGTTTATGTTATTTCATGTGAGTGTAAGTCATAATACTAGATTGAATAAAAACAATTTGAAAATGTTAAAAATCATAACACAAATTCTAATCATTCTATATTTATTCATTAATGGATAAAAAGAATTACTGAAAAAAAAAATCTAAAAACAGTGAGATTTTTCAATTTTAGATGTCAATATTTTTTTTCTTAGGATAGTTTTATTGGACACAGATTTACCAACATCTAAATAATGATGGTTTGTTTGTTTGTTTTACGGTATATCAACCTTTTTGGTTATTTAATGCTAAGAACAATCATTTTTGATAAGCGTTCGCTTTGTCCACACGAGGCTTTTAAAATAACACAATATGCAGCATTCAAACGATAGATAGAGAAAATTTGGGGATTTATATTGTTCCTAAGATTATTAATCCAATTGTGAATGCAAACAAAACCACGGGGATTTAACTGGCGTTTTACGATTTTGAAGTCCGACTGCCTATCCACTGTCCAAAGTAGACCTGCCATCAATGATGGAAGTCGGACTTGAAAAGAAAATAAATCTTTGTAAAATATTTCCATTTAAATTTAGCCAAGTACGAATTTCTCAATGAACATGACGCATTTCTTTAAGCGTCTTGGAGAAATCGTATTTTGTGGAGAATGGTGATACGGTCTTGTTTAGAACAATTTTTCCTTCCACCTTACCATTTTCATTGTTTTTACTTTGATAGTTATTTTAAAACGGACAGAAAATCTAATTTACCGGTTATTTTAGTTTTGCAGACTAGATAAATGAATACTCTTCTTCCACCCTAGACAAATACAATATCGTGTTTTCCTCATAATCGTACATTCCTTCATGCTCTCTTCAAACATGAAAATTAGCATGATTCTTTTTTTCTACCAACAAATTCTTTAAACTGACTTTAAAAGAAATCATTTCATTAATAACACTCGAGGTTTTCTGGTCTAAATTCAACAAATAGAAGGCAGTCATAATTGTTTCGTTTCCAAATTTATATATTTCATATTAAATAATATAATAAAAGCTGATAAAATACTCGTAATCTGAATTGATAAATATCATAAAAATAAAGTATATTTTTGTTATTTTACGCTAATACTTCATTTTTTTCTCTTTTACTTGCTATGTAATATTAATTAAGTAAAATAATCGTAATTTAATTTTATGATTAAATGATGACAAAAATGTTTGTGTCCCAAGGGAGTACTGGGCCCTAAAAATCGGAAACATTGTTGCAGACGAAAAACTCAACAGATAATCGAGTATTCACGTGACGAGTCCTTTCTTTATCTTTGAACACAAAGTAACATAAAAAAAACGCAATCGTTTTTCTTCCAGCTACTGAAAGAAAGTAAAAAAAAAGTTAAATAAGTTATTTTTAAAAAATACACAAATAAAAGGTATCAATATCTTAAGCAGACTCGAGGCTAATTTTGTCCACGAGTTAATTGAATTTCAGGACAACGATTTCATTTGTATGTTGGACAATGTCAAGACCACATAAAAGTTTAATTAAACTACATTTAATTTTTCTACAGTAAAAACAGAGTAAAAATCTTAGACCCATTTTTCATAGTTTTACAACACAATTAACTCTGTATTCTTCCCCAGTATAAAACATTTTTCTAAATATTTTTTTTTGTAAAACAATTTTCAAAAGATAGTAGAATTACTATATATAATATATATATATATATGATGAGAAATGATGCGAATGATATTCGTATTTTTCCAATTGTATCGTAAAAAGAAGAAATACACAGAGAAATAGAAATTAACTCATTTATTACCAGAGTAATACAATCCAACAGTCTTTAGCAATAGGTATTACGTCCGAAGTCGATATTCAATAATGACTCGGTCCCTTTTCATTACTGACGTGCTAAGTGCAAGTCACATTTTATACATCCTGGATGTCAAATGGTGCGAGGCAAGATACAACGATATCAAAAGTATATGTAAAGTGGAAACTGAAATTTCAACTCGGGTATAAAGATTCTAAAATAAGTCATATACGTTAGATAATTAGGCATGAAAAGTTTTTGTTTTTTTAAGAAGGGGAAATTTCTATTAAGATCCAAGAATGCCACATGGATTTTCCAGTTTATTTTGAAACTGTGTTACATTTTCCTTATTTCTAACAAGGAGCTTCTATTTACTTTCTAGAACATCCAAAGTTGTATTTGGATTGGCAAAAGCCTCAAAGTGTTTGTCCAAATGTCATCACTTGGCACAGGTTCAATCCAGTACTTGAAATATGCAATTATCATAGTGTATAAGAGAACTCTGGTTATCAAACTGACACAGAAAATGGAGATACCAAGAGTGACAGTCATAATTGCAGTAAGAACACCCATCAAGAGAAATGTGAGGCCAATAAGGTAACGCACAGTCAGCACTAATGCATTTATTATCAAGTATGCATTCTTTACAGACAAACGAAATATTTCTACAAGAAAACCAAAACCGACCAAGACAGACACACAAGACAGTTTTAAAACAACTGTAACTGTCTCTATCGGTGAGCAAAAAAAGCTAACTAACGAGCTGACAATGCTTTTTGGGACGGTAAAGACGGAAGCAAGAACAGTACCGAAGGTAACTATAGTTTGAAGCAAGATTAGTCCAACGGCGTAGACGACCCGGAAAATAACAAAGAGAATACCAATACAAACCAGGAGAAGTAGAAGGGCAATTTTTGCTAGGAACTCTATAAGGGTTTCCAGTTTTATAGGAGAATCCTCATAGGCGCCTTGGGAATCTTCTGGGTTGTTGTTTTGGCTGTCCATGTTGATTTTGATGGAAGGATGGTTTAAAAATACATAATAATGGATATAGAGAAATAGGCAATGGTAAATATGTACCTGGACCGATTTTCTTCAAATTCACACAGTTGTACTTTATGTGTCTGGGAGTGTTCTAAAATTGGTATTGCTTCCAAATACCCCCAATAAGTATTGAAAATTGATAACTGAAAAAATCAACTTCTATAAGGAATGGGCCGATTTAAACAAAATTGTACACCCTCTTACAGTCAACCATTGAAATAGTTGTTCAAAAGTTTGATGACTACAGACTCCCCTCCAAAAAACGACTTTGCCAATTTTTGGAGTCTTTAAATTGGATATACGGGGTATTAGTACCTGTGGAACAAGTTCGATCTGGTTTTCAGTCGGAGAAATAAGTGCTAAGATATTACTAGTTATACATGAATAAATTGATTAGGAAAAACCAAATATTTCACCAGAAAATATATATTCTTCTATATACATTTACAATATACATATAGTGATAAAATACACAAAAGTTGGTAATTAGAGATACAATGGGATGGGTATAGCACGTGTTTCATTTTTCAAAAATTTAAATCTTTTGCCAGCAAATGTTTAAATCACAACAATTTTTTTTTAACGAAAATAAATTACGAAAAAAATGAGATTGTGATTTAACAGAATTTGCTGGCCATACGCGACTCGTGCATCATTTTTTGCTTGTTTGTTTGTTAATTAGTTTGTTTTTCAACTCCACTGTAAAACAAGAATAAAATCAGTAAATCAGGTCAGGCTTTATTTTGGCCCACCAAAAACGATTACAGGGTTTTAATCTCATTAGAGAATTCTTTCTTTTTCTTTTGGACAAAGAAGACGTATTTAATGACCGTGGGGATTTGGGTGACGAGAGATTAATCCGATTTTGAAGGCTTATTCTCTCTCGGGTTGTCTATATTTATGGGGAAGGCCTTTTGTTTATAAGTACTTGACAAGGTTATTAGTGGACGGGGATCACCTTTCGAGATGGAAAACTATTTATCTTATTAGTATATTAATAAAATTGTACCCTTTTTATTTACTTCTTTGTTAGTCAAAAAAAGTATAATTGAAACTATAAAGAAGTTTAACACATTTCAATGAAGAGTAAAAAAAAAAAAAAAAAAAAAAAAGAAAAAAGAAATTGACTGTTAGACTGCAAGCAAAAATTTCTATATAACTCTGGATTTTTCATTCTGTGACCTACACTTAGAGTCACCCACCAAAAGATAGTTGCCAGTACTCCGCTGAACGTCAAACTATTGTTCTTCAAGTGCAGATGTTGTGCATTTGTGAGAACTTAATAATGACAATCCAATCTTTGATAGAGCCCTCATTTATGGCAGTTATTATTATCGCAATAGACAAAAAGTTGAACTGTAATTGGTCAAATTTTGGGGAAAAAGATCCAAAATTTTAGCATCCAATTTGTGGCTTAAGACTGAATTAACATGATAAATAATGCAACTTTTTCGTGCTGTAGAAGTTACTGAAAAATTTCTTTATAGACAATTTTTCAAGAAAATTTTACAAGTTATTAGAAATGATCTTCTTTCTCGTAAAAACACGGCCTATATATCTCTGAAGACGAAATTAAAATATTGATTTACGTATAGTTCAATCAAAGAGTGATAATGTCATCGAAAAGAGTTAAAATAAAAGTAGTTTTAGGGACTTGTTACAAGTAGGTAAAATTTTCATGTGCAGAGATTCTACCGTATATTGATGCCTCACTCAACAGCACTTGATTCAATAGATTGGAAAAAAAAAGAACAGGATATAAATCAGTTGTTTGTTTTTTAAATATTTTTTGATTAACAAGCTAAAATGTAAGCACTGATATCAGATAGGAAGTCAATTCTACTTAATAAAAATAAAAGTGTGAATATTAAATACAGTGATTTTTCTAAAAGATTCATTGGTAATATATTAGCAAAACCTTTGTTTATAAGATCGAATTTCATTCATATATGTTTGCGTGTGTGTATGTGTGTGTGTGTGTGTGAGAGAGAGAAAGAGAGAGAGTGTGTGTTTTTTTTTGTGTGTGTTTATTAGTTAAGGGGATTTGTAGAGTTAAAAAAATTGTTTTTTTTGCGTGCAAACGCCTGTCGACAGATATATGAAAACGAATTCATAAGCAATAGCTGTTTCGTGAAATAATATGCATGGATAGAAACAGATAAATGAAGATATGTAAGCGTGTATGTGAGGTGTTAGTAGCTGAATAGAATAAGAAAATTTATACAATTAAAAGAGATTGGGACTATAAAGAAAAAATGGAGACAGATTGATGAATAAATAAAGGCAGACAAACAAGATAGATAGATAGATAGATAAATATATAGATAGATAAACTGATTAATTGATAGAGTGATAGATAGATAGATTGAAAGATAGCTAGATTTATTGATTGAGTAATCGATAGATATATATATAGATTGATTGGTTAATACGTAGATGAATAGATAGATTAATTGATTTATTAGTAGACAGATAGATAGACAGATAGATAGATAGATAGATAAATAGATAGATAGATAGATAGACAGGAAGGTAGATAGATGGATAGAAGGGTGGAAATAACTATGTAAATGAACAAATATATGAATAGAGGAAAATAGATTAACAGATTTGTAGTTCTGACAAGAGTGAGCTGGAAATGAACAGAGATAAATGAACAGACAATCTAAGATAAACAGATGTAGGGGACGGACTGCTTTTCTTTCTCTTGTTTGATTATATAAGAGTCTAATATATTACGTAAGTGGAAAATATACAGAATTCCCTCATAAAACATTCTAGTTTTTTTTAAAAATATGATTAAGAATCGTCATATGAAGTGTATTTTCATTTTATTTCACAATCCATCATGATTATCCAGCAAAGGTTCGAATATACTTTTAAGATTTTCTTTGTACAGCTAATATATTCAAGTATTTTCTAATCCATGTATCAACAGATCTAAATTAATGAAGAAATACCCCGGTAATGTGCTCGTTGATAATCACGTGCAGACGTAATTTTAAAAAAAACCAAAAAACATATTAATATCCGCATATCCAAGAAAAGGATGGCAAAGGAATTTCCTGAACTTTTTTTTTCTGTAGAATTGTCATTAGAATCCCGTTATTGTGAACCTCCGTTATTGTCTTTCCTTCGAAGTGATATTTTTGGCATTAGAATTTGGGATAGATTATTCAACATTAACTAAAAAGGCAGGTAGAATGAATGATAGAACTGAAATGTTTCAGCGAATATTTGATGAAAAAAGATAAATGAGTCATGGATTATTTTAAGAAAAAAATGTAAACTCCATTTTACATTGCGCATCTTTTGCAGTTTTCATAGTCGGGTAATATTTAAAATAAGGCCATTTTTCAGTAAAGGAACAGAAAATATACTTTTCTGCTAAGCTTTCTCATTCAAAACTGATCTGAGTGTTGAAGATACACTGTTACTTAAAAAACAACTCACTGTAAAACATAAAATCCTTGGAATATCTTGAAGGTATCTTACAATTTAGTGTCATGTCACTTCAATCAGTATCGTTGTGTTACAGGCAAAAAGTTAATAAAGTGTTGCTCAAATAAGAGTCAATTGGTTTCCTTGGGGATTTTTTTTTATCAAATCGTAAAAGGAACAAGATTTTGTCGAAGGAAGAATTTCATTATTACCCAGATCTTTTGTTGATTATTTTTCTTTGCTATTGTTTTTACGTGGATGTTTGAGGTAATTCTTGTTTACGTAACGGCATATTTGAGCGGTAATTTAAACAATACATTCAGGATCTATTGAAAGCAGGAATTTTGTTTTTAGTAGTCATTTGACGACAGTTGATAAAATAAACTGGATCATAAAATGACTTGATAAACAAATTATAACAGTGAATGAATAATTAGGTTGCAAAGCAAAATAGTGGATCACTTGAAAAAATTGGGATTGCAAGGATTGGAACATTTATTAAAATATTTATTTTTTACTTCTAGATGCATAGTATCAATCCAAATTTTGGACATTCAGGTAGTAATGTACAGATCAATAGATGGTGGTTGAGTACAAGCTAGATGAGGAATCGTCTGCTCCAGGTTAAGCGCATGAAGGATAATGGTAACGCTGATAACTTGAATTCCATGGCGTTCACATTTGCCAAATAGTCACCTTTTGTAATAGCTCTGCTTAAAGTGTACTTGATGAATAAGGAACTTTCAATAGCAATATGCAAAAAAATAATTTCGATCCAGCTTGAAGATCCAGCTTCGCTTGAAGAAAATGCAAATTTCCAACGGAATGAATGGGAAATACACATGAAAAAACAAAGGCTGAATCGCTTAGAGCATAAGCGAAATGTTATATGAAAGATAAAACATTATCGTATGCATATATACGTGTGTGTGTGTACATATAAATATCTTTTTTCTCATGAGTAGGTTTCCTTCGCTTCATATTAATACAAACTCCAGGGGAACAGTTTATTCAATTTGCTGTTGTTACTAAACAGCGCATGCCTGAATCGAAAGCGAGGCTAAATTTCCTGACCTCCATATTAATCGACTAATTTTCCATCGTGTCTATTGATTTGCTGGGCAGGATAACTGCTTCAAGGTCTACGATTTAGCTAATTGAAGGCAGTGGTGGTTAGGGGAAGTTTGGGAGGGAAGCTGACGAACGGAAAGCATGTCAATGATTTTAGTTAAGTAAATATTTTCAATTTATTCATAAAGTGATAAAACTATAACGAACGAAGAAAGGAAATTACTTAATTCTGAATGCTAAATTATGATTTATAGCAAACAACCGTGAATAATTTCATGGCGAGTTTTAATTATTTACACTATTTAAATAAGTCGGACGATTGTTCTAAATTTGGTCACCCTCCCATCCCTCTAAGTTTAACCAGTACTGCCCCGTCATTATTTACATTCGTTGAACCATGTTTTTAATGTTAAGAAAGACTTCAGTTCGGATGGATTTAATGAATAAAGTGCATCTATTTTTATGACTGTTTACTCACATCGGATTATTTTCTTTCATCTTTGTAATACCCTATATCCTTGTGAATTTATTAAATATGTTATCACTATTGATCACATCTCAACAACTGTCTTCTTTTTTTTTCATTAATCCTATTCACATGTGGCTGCATACTCTAAGCTTCATTTATCATTTTGTATTAAATCTTTCAAGGTTCTTATATTTTCCCCGATAGATATTGTTTGAATTTATTCACTAAATTTAGTTAAAGAGTTTTATGATTTACTTTATTCGTATATCTTAAAATAAAACCACCAGTTTAGTAATTACAAAAAGTATTGCCCAACGTTACTCGCAGAGAGGTGTTCATTTTGTGCACATTTTTATCTGTTTTCTGTAATTCCAAGGTTTTTTCTAAGAAAAATTATTTAGTAAACTGCGCTTATATTTACACCCAAATGACCAACACAGCCCCACACAATGGAAGCAAGGTGCACGCAATGATCCAATTTTTACTTGGCAACTATTTTTCCAGCTCATAACCAAAGTATATCGGCAGGGACCGTTTCTGAGACACACTTTTTTGTGTATACTAACAGTATATCCAAGTGTTTTCCGTAAACGAGGGTAATATTAGGTATGGGCAAAAATATGTTTATATATTAATCAAATTATAAAGTTATGATTAAAAGCAAAATATTCCATAACTATAATTATATCATAGTGTGGGCTAAGTATTTTGATCTTTCGGATCTTATCAGTGACAGGCAATGCTGTTAGTATTCCAAACCCCAAGTGAGATTCGAATCTGCAGGCCATGGTGTGCGAAACAAGCGTTCTAACGATTGACCCACGACACAGCTATGTGTTCATAATGATAATTTTTACGGCTTTATTTTTAATCGTAACAGTGCTTTTCTTCTAGAAACTGATTTTTTCGATTATTGATTTTCGATAATTATCACGGATATTCAGAGATAAAACTTAGCTAAGAACATTCCTAGACACATAAAGTACATCTATGAAAATGTTCAAGAAAATCATTTCAGTCGTTTAGGAGTCTATAAGGAACACACACATAGACGCACATATATAGAGACAAAGTTCCATTAAAATATAAGGTTATATAAGATTTCGGGTGACTTGGCGTTATATATATGGTTTACGTTATCCTTATTATTGTTTTTCTATATAATTATATGATATTCTTATTAACTCCGAAACGGCTAAAACGATTTTCTTGAAACGACCAAGATTCCTACTTTGATTCCTAAGTCTCGGCGCCTAACTATTGTTCCCAGTAGCTCCAAACTTTGTAATAATGTGCAAGAACCCAACAACTTGCCATTATCTACTTTGTATGTGGTGGTACCTAGAGTAGAATTTTACTTATTGTTGCAATTATAACCAGTATAAAAAAATGTTTATAAAATAATTTGAAATGCCTTCCTGGTTCTTTATAAATGTCTTCTACTATACAAATTTCGTATTTTTAGGCAGAATATCATTATTCATCAAGACACTTGACCCAACAACTAAATCTCTTTTTAGAGAACAAGAAAAAATCGAATTAAAAATATTGAAAAGGAAAATTAAAATTCTTTTTAATGAAACTTG
>JAYKTE010364942.1:0-10868 GCA_036873565.1 Xipholeptos notoides
TACGTACATACATATATATATATATGGTGATGATTAGGTCAGGAAGCTAAATAAAAGAGAAAGTAATAGGGTGTGGGAAATCGAAACCGTATTAAATTCAAATACATTCACCTTGAAAAAGAAAAGATATTTTGTATGGAACTAACAGAATTGGATCAATGCTTTTTATGGGTATAACGTGACTAAAGCTAAGAAAACAATAGAGAGAAAAAACGAACGAAAATAATTAAAATATTTGTAGGAAAGAAACTTCGAATAAAAGATTTCTAGGCGACTAAGAATATGGATAATGGCTGTGATTACTCTCCTTTCTTTTTATTAATTTATCTTTGCAACGGGGGGTCAGGAATGAAAAAGAAGAAAGACCTGAATTCAATCCAGTATATAATATCCATTATATTCTTTTTAATATTATGAGGTGTGTATGCCGGCATCGGTAATTGTTGCTAAATATTAGAATATCATTGGTCAATTACTTTAGTTTAGAAAGAAAATAATATCATGTTATTTGGATATTCATATAAATGATTAGATAAATATTTCCCAATATGAATTTTATTTCTATGCTAAGTAGAAAGAAAATTCATATTGGAAAATATTTATCTTTGAAAAAAAAAACTTTCATTGTCTATTTAGAAATATTCAAGATTCGTGTTATTTAAAATGAATTTCAATCATTTAAAGAATAATCATAATTTGCTAAAGAAAACAGCTGTTTTCTTTCCTGTATCTATGCATGTATATGTGTCCGTTTATATGTATGTTTGTATATATTCTTTCTTTCTCTGCCTGTCTCTCTATCTGTCTATCTCTCTATCTTCTCTCCCGATCTATCTATACATGCACACGGATATATATCTCTCTCGACCTACTTCTCTTTCTCTATACATCCACATCTCAGCTTTTTTCTCTTTCCTTCCCCCTTTCTCTCTCTCTCTATACATATATATATATATATATATTTGTAGATCAAGAAATATCAAATTAAGCGGCTCAGAGCTTCGATTTTGAAATCATGATGTGTGCGTGTGTATTTGTGTATATGTGTATATTTGTAAACATGTATGTGCGTATGCGTGTGTGTGTGCGTGTGTGTCTGCATATGTAAGTGTATGCCTATGATTTTATGTGTGCGTACATATAGGTGTGTGTGTGCATGTGTATATTTGTAAACATTTATATGTGTGTGTGTCTGTGTAAGTATTTGTCTATGGTTTTATATGTATATATGTTTGTGCATGTGTATATTTGTAAACAAGAAGCCCAAATCTAAATCTAATAAAAAATGTTTGGGAATTGCTTGCGCAACTTGTCTATGATGGACGTGAAATAACGAAAGCGGCTCAACTATGGGAACAAATACTAGGAACCAAAAAAACAAACAAACTAATAGAAACACGTAGAGATGTTATTTTGCATATGTTTGATCATTATGAAGAGAGATTGATGAAAAGTTATTGAGAAGATAGGTGATATTACAGACTATTAACAGTTTTTAACGATGTCCGAAAAATAATGTCGCGTGTGTTTTGTAAAAAATGATGGAAATTAAATATTTTTCCTTACCTAATCGATTTTCTTCCATTTTTATTACAGGTATTATCTTATTATGATTATGCTATTCTATTGAATGAATTTCGCCACCCTATGGTACTCGGAAAGTCGAATACTTAAGTGTTCGAAAAATATTGTCCGGCCCCTGTATGTATATGTGTGTGCGATCGCGCATAGATTATGTGTATATGTGCGTATGCGTGTGTGCGTGTATTTATGTTTGATGTGTCAATTCATTGATTATCCTAACCTGGCCATAATTATTTATTTTCTAGTTGCTTTTTTTGTTGTTTTTTTCAATAAAACTCAAGTTGATCAGATATCCCTCTAGGTATATAATTTTAATGGACGAAAATTTGATCGCTCAGTTACAAGAGAGTTTTTTTTCTTATTGGGGAAATAACGCTTCTTCTGTCGGTGCCCATATTCAGGGAATCTGTTCCTATTCAATAAATCTATGTTTTTGTGTCGTGTCTAGAGCACACTTCAAAAAGTTTGAATCGTCTTCCTAATTAGACCCTGGTGTATCAGTGGGTGATCAAGCCTATTTGTTCCTTTATTATTAGTATATCTATGAACTCCGGAACGTCAGTGCTGATTTTCTTGAAAATTCATTCAGTCGTACTTTATGTGCCTTGGAATGTTCTTAGATATAAATTGTTTTGGAATATTCCCGATAAGTATCGAAAATTGATAATAGAAAATACCAGCTTCTAGAAGGAAGAGCACCGATAAGATTAGGTGTAAAAACGTGGAATTTGTGAATATGAATGCATAATTGTGTCGTGGGCCAGTCGTTGCACGGCTTGGTCTGCAGGTTCAAATCTCATGTGGGGCTTGGATTGGCAACATCATTGCGTGTACTGATAAGATCCGTTACGATCGAAACAGTTGTCCGACAATATAGTATAAGTTTTGTAAAATTTTTCATTTTTTCATCACGTTATTATTTGATTTAAGTATAGGCATACATATGGCCATACTTTAAAATTTATGAGTTGCATGGGTGAGGCCGCTTCTATGCTTTGATATTTATCGAGTCACGCATTAAAGATTAAAGACCAAAATCTGTACCTGTAGAGTTTTTATTATTATTTCAATTCTATACTAATTTGCTGATGTTCTAACATATGGCCCATTTAGCGCTGTACAGAATGTTTCTTCATTTTCTACACTTAATGTTTAAAAGCCGGGCAAACACATTATGATAATTTTACATAACTAAGTAGAATAATTGAAAGAGTTCGTTTTGTATATTCATGTATACAACTTAGTTTGAAATGACTTATATGTGAACTAAAAAATACAATGTTTAAAGGTAAAATTTGTTGATTTACTTTTAAAA
Organism: Xipholeptos notoides; assembly: GCA_036873565.1. Taxonomy (NCBI): domain Eukaryota; kingdom Metazoa; phylum Mollusca; class Cephalopoda; family Idiosepiidae; genus Xipholeptos; species Xipholeptos notoides. The sequence continues at coordinate 2,900 of JAYKTE010364942.1, forward strand.
CGTGCAATTTGTAACGGGCTTATACACTAGATTAAATCAATTTGTTTTATATATCAAAGTTTTTATCACTGCTCGTTACCTAATCTAACTTGGTATGAATAAATTATTCATACTATTCCCAAGAGTATTAACTCAAGTCGATTGGGAATTGAACTCGCTTTAAGAATATAAATCTGGGCAGATAATATTTAACCCTTTGAACCCGAAGGGCCTATATATCAGCCCTGATGACCTAAGACAACAAACGCCGATATTTCAGTCCTCCATGGTCCTGTAATAGAACGGCTATGATTGGCTAGTTGGTATTTTGCTAAGTCAGGGTCCAAAGGGTTAATAAAGCAAAAAAAAAAAAATCATTTGATGGGTATGTTCGATAACATACCAATACCGTCGAGTGTCAAAATGATCAAACCGATATTGCTAATTAGATGGGGTGTCAAGTGAGAATATATTTCATTTTTTCTTGTTGTGTGTGTGTGTGTGTTGGGGAAGGGATGGATCTGACTATAATAAGAAGAGAATACCGCAAACACAAGTTATTTTAAAAGGCTGAGGAATTGAGGCCATTGTGAATAATTGGGGTAGAAATTGGAAAAAATTAGGTCAAACAGAAAATATAGGGCGCTTTTGAGAGTTGTGTCTAAATATTTCACATAACAGTGTTAAGATTGTTATGATTTATCTATTGGAATACCTTGAAGTGTTGAGTATTTTGGAAATTTATGGTAAAATTATGTCGTCTACTTCGAAATTTTTATACGATTTTAACAATTTTATATTGAAATAATAAAAGGTATTACGTCTGTTGGAAGGCTTCGAAATTTTATAATATTTTCTATAACAAGAGAGCTACCTGTCTATCTGTCCAAAGCCTTCCAAATCAAGTAACAAATACTATAACAAGATAGCTGACTGTCTGTATCTCCATAGCAGTAAAATTTAAATAATCCTTACTATGATAAATGAGCTGTCTGTTCGTCTGTTCGAAGCATTTCAAGCTTAATGATAAGTACTATAACAAAAGAAATGCCTGCCCATCTGTTTGAAGCCTTCCAAACCGTATACTCGTTATGATAAAACTTTCTGTTCGTCTGCCTGAAGCCTTTCAAACTGAATAATAGTTACTATAACGATAAGACTATTTGTCTGTTTGTCCGAAGCCTTTCAAAAATAATAGTAATTGCTATAACAAGAGAGCCGAGTGTCCGTTTTTATGGAGCCTTTAAAATCAAATGAATAACTCTGATAAATAAATAAATTCCTTTTGAGATGATTGTCAATTTAAGTAATAAGATTGCAATGGTATAACCTGCATGACGTCATACAAAAAAACAAACAAACAAAAAACAACAAAAACATATTCCCTGGCCCTGCGCGCATGGTTGATTGTATCTCTACCAATTTTTGAAAAAAAACTAAATAATTTTGGATGAAGGGTTGCCAAACTTTGCCTATTTATAACTTTTCTAATGATAGCTTTTTTTAAAAAAAACTTGACATTAAATTATCGCTAAATACATTGGATCACATTTTTGGTGGTTTTCTGTCTTCATTGCATACCTCAGGTTTTTTACTCATCATATCAGCTCTGACAGCCATCTCAAACTATTATTAGATCCCACAAGTCACCATTTTGTGAAGATTTGTGCTACTATAATGCTGTTAGCTTTGCTTCGTATTTGCTGGGAAGTGTGTTCTTTCACAAATAAAATAAATTATGATAAATGACAGAGGGATGTCTTCTATTCTATCCTTGACTAATTAGATCAACAATGATAGTTTTCAGTATAACTAAAATTTTTTGTTTGAAAACGATTGAATTACTCGTTAAAACTTTAACATCTCTCTCCCATAGTGATTTTGTTATTTGGACACAACAATAACCGAATACAATTTGAGATAATATACTTCTCCTAACAACTTATATAATCAGCATGGGTAGTCTGATTGTTCTCGGCATTAAATGACCTTAAATGATATGCCATAAAACGCAAAGCAAACAAACAAACTAACGGACCAGTATATAATTTACACTCTTTTTCTTGTTGTCATTCGTCTCATTCAAATTTAGTTATACACCGACAAAAAGAACTATAACTGTAGCTATATTATAGGTCCCTTGTTTTTTGTTTTATTTATCCAAATTGGCGAAACGGCAGTGACGAGAAAGAATGGAAAAGGGTTTGGAGATGCAATAGAAGGCCAACGGTTTTTTGTACATCGAAAATAACAACAAACTTTTGCAATAAGGTTATAGATCAATTCTTTCTTGGTTTATCCAAGTTGGCGAAAGGTGAGAGTCAAGGAGAATCGAAGAGGTTTGGAGATGCAGTTCAAGGCTAACTGCTTGTTATACATCGAAAATATAAGCAAATACTTGCAGTAAGATTATAGATTGCATATTTATTTAGCAAAAGGCCAGAGTCGAGAGAGAATCGAAGAGGAGTGGATATGTAATACAATGTCGACTTCGGAATCGTATTACGTGATTTTGAATCCCTGTCTTTCCATCTGCGTTTCTTATTCCGACTTGGGAATGGTATAAATCCTCACATTTCCTCCAACTATGGGTTAAATAGAGCATAATGAGTTATTCAAAAACTAAGTGTGCACCAAAAATATCGTTTACGAAAAATAAGTCTTCTCAGCATTAAATGACTTAAAATGGTTGATATGCCGTAAAACACCAACAACAATTAACAACAAACAAGGTCAAGGGTTTGTTATGTACCTACAATAAAATCACTCTTGCAATTAGAGTGTATATTTTTTATTTTTCATTTACTCTAGTGGATAGATTTGGAGACCAAACTATCCAAAATGTTATCATCCAATTCGTCGTTTAAGATAGAAATAACGGTTTAAGTAATGCAAGCGAATTTTGCTTGGGAAAACAAACCGAATTATTTCTTACAATTTTCAACAAATTCTTTCAAGTAATTTTGTCCACTGCAGGAAGTCCACATAGGACAGTGAATAGGCAGACGGACCCCGGAATCGTAATATGCGAGTTCAAATCTCAGTCATTCCGTTTGCATTCCCCTTTGGACTATTACTCTCAGGAAAGGTATTAATACTGCATTCTCTCCAGAAATGGATTAAATAGTGCATATTGTGTAACCGAAAAGACTAGGTATGCACAAACAGAATGTTTATCAAAAATGATTGTTCTCGACATTAAATGGCCTAAAAGGTTGATATGCCGTAAAAATATCAAAGTTGATATAACAGAAAAAAGAGGAAAGTAATTACGTCCGCCCCTTTTACAGGTCATTAAAAGTGATTTTTTCCAGATTGCAACACGGCCTTATAAGTAGGAAAACACGAAATAATCTGAATTCAAATCGTTAACTGGTACGTCTCTGGGGAACACTCGAACGTTTTAAAACAGTAAATGAATTTAATTATGGATGGATTTTAACCTACGCGCAAAAGTCAGTCACTACAATCGAAGATTCAACAAAGTTGATAGTTGACGAGATCAGACAGTAAAAGACCATCTTATCACCGTCTTGATGTTAGTCCGTTAGCTTTAGTGTAATGGCGGGTTATTAATCCAATTTACAACGTCTATAACAATGTGAGATTAGAAGTCATCTCTCTTTCTCTTCGATGTCCAAAACCACATCCCATGAGTAAACGAGAGAGATGAGAAGATGAATGGTAGAGAAACCTTTACTTTTAGAAGGTAATTATATAATGTTTTTTTTCTAGCATTAACAAACTGTCGCAATGATTCCTTTCAGTGTCTTCTTAAGATCTTGCAAACAATTACTTTGATGAGCCAAAATTTCAAAGATAAGCCCTGATAATTCGTGGTATTTAAGAGTGTCTCTACGCTAATCTAAATTAGCAGTTTACTTTTATTAGTCAGACCGATGCTTATGTTTAAAACAGCATATCATAGTGATTTAATGCCGATGTTACATTCGGAATTTAGAATCGTAATGGATGAGTTCAAATATCAGTCGTTCCATCATGTTAATTACATACCAATAATAATAACAAACTCTTTTAGTAAGATTGTAGATCGTTGTTTCATTTATTACCCAAGTGGATGAAAAGGATAGGGTCTAAATAGAAAGTTTAAGAGGTCTGGTGTTGGGATACAAAGCCGACAGTTTGTTATATACCGATATTAACAACCATCTCTTCTAGTAAAATTGAAGATCGCTCGTTTGAATGAAAAGAGCAGAATTGAGAAAGAGTCTAAGGGGTCTAGATTTGCAGTACAGAGGTTTGTTATATACCGGCAATAAAAACGAACACTTGCAGTAAAATTGTAGATCACTTGCTTTTTTATTATTACCCAACATAATATATTATATAATAATCCCTGCCACTTTCGTTATTCTTATAACTCTGCCTCCAAAGCACGTAGACACGCCTATCTCCGGCAGTAGCCTCCTACAATGTGTATCAGTGAAACTTCGAACCATAATGACCCGAAAATAAAAAAATGTAAATGTATATAAAGATTGTTTTGAAAATTAAGACTATTTTAATGTAAATTAATCTCGAGGCCCTTCCGACTAACATCTTGGCAGGAGAAAGATCGTTGCTAAAACTGAAAGAACTATAATGACGGAAAGAAAGAGCAAATCAGCGGATTTTTCTCCTGATAAGATGTTGGTCGAAAAGACCCCGAGATTAATTTAGAGTCAAATGTTCCTAATTTTCAAAACAATATACAAATTTTGTACCTCTAGACAATTGTTTATATATAAAAGTATTAAAAAAACAACATTATATTGACTCCACAAAAATATCACAGTGTAGATTTGACCTTGACCATGAACAGAAAGACTCCAGTGCTACTTCAGCGTGACATCTACCAACACTTTAGCATGAGGTATACCATCCGTTAGCAATATAGATTTATTTTTGTGATAAACACTTTGTACATCTTCTAAGAATTGCATAAAAAGATCATTTGAAGGTTTCTCATTACTTTCCAGCAAATTAATCAAGATGAGACTGGAACAACTGACGAACCTAACCTTAACCCAACCAAAAGAGCTAGTGCTTTTTCTTTCTATAAAATTCATTTTGCTAAATTTTGAAATACCCTCAATCGATGTTGACTATTTCAGGCTGAGGAGGAGAATTTACTTCCTTATATATGGTTAGGTCACGCTGTAGACTCCAGATTTCACCTTAGTAGGCTACATAAGGCGGTAGACCTCACGGTAAAGTAGCACCAAAACTCCATAGCATGTTAAATGTTTATTCCTCTTGATTACTTGAGGAACATACGTAGGACCAAAACGACACCCTTCCAACGGACTCAGTTCTGGCTGGTCCTATTTAGCTCGGCCCATGTTATTCCGGCATGATTACATGAAGAAGACCAAATAATTATTCGTCTGAAACGTTATTGACTTCACAAATATAGAGAAGTTACTGATTGTTCTAAAAATAATAAAAAATCTATTTATTGCTTATTTGATCTTTAAGGAAAAGGGGGCTCGTTTTTTTTTGTTTTTTTTTCTTATTTAGGGTCAATCATGAATTTTCTTGTGTGGGTTAAAGAGTGTCACAGTTGTACTAAGCTGTTAGACTATTTCATTTTCATTCAGATGGATAAAAGAGCTCAACGATTGTAGAAACTAAGTAAAAATCTAACGAAGTGACAGGGATAATGATAACTAGTAAAACCCGTGGAAATTCCACAGAAGTTGAACATTTCTAAAACACGCAATTAAATAAAACAAATATAAAATTAATTCTGTAAAAAGAGGGCGAACAATAAGAGGGGGTTATTTGTCTCTCTCTCATTACTGATTGTAATAATGATTGTTATTTGTGACAATGGACCTACGTACAAGCACATTAATATTTAGATGCTGATGAAATCAGACTTGCTTTGAGTTTATCATTTTTGTTTCGTTTCAATATTTCTTAGAAGAGGAGTTTAGTTTTTTAGTTCAAGTTCATTGGTTATATAGACATAAAGGCAAATTTTCAAATGAATTAAAATCTTTTTCGCTGCATGGGTTTATCAAAGGATCTTTTTTAAACTGAAGAGACACTTTAAACATTTTTTTCTAAAATCTTCAAGGTTATGGGTGTCTTAAAAATAACTACCTACTTACCTATCTACCTACCTAATCAACTATCTATTACGTTGTTACAAAAATAATCGCTGATTTCAGAAACAAACATTCATTCTTGAAAAAGGAACAATAGAAATGGTATAATTAATCAAAATACGAGCCTTGCCCCAAATACGAGCCTTGCCTGTCATCGATCTACAAGATTACTAATTCCCCGTTGATAAAAAGTTATTGGCTGTGATGAAACACAATTTTTGAAAGCTTATTCCACATCTTCTTTGGACCGAAAAGTTTTACAATTTAAAAATGAGCTTAAATGCTTCAAAAAAATGATAATCAGTAGGTGAAAGGTCTGGAGAATATGGAGGATGTGGTAAAGTCTCGTATCTCAAGTTTCTGCAGAGTCAATCGTGCAACATGTAGCCGCGCGTTATCGTGAAGTAGAACTGGAACACACCAATTCAAGAAGGCAGGACCCTTTTTTTGCAAGGAAGCATGCATTTCGGTAAGTTGATTGCAGTAGATCTCAGCTGTAATACTCTGATTGGTTCCCAAAGAGCTGTAGTAGATAACACCAATTGCAGTCCACCAAACTGTCACCATAATCTTTTTGCTGATGCAACTTTGGCTTTGGGAAGTGTTTGGGAGACTAATCACGATTAACCTGTTGACCAGATTGTTTACGATTATCATAAAGGATCCACTTTTCGTCACAATTGACAATTCGGTCAAGAAAGGGATCATTGCTGTTACGCACACAAAGCATTGATCAGACGTCAAATCTCCTAAGCTTTTGATTCTCATGACCCACTTATCGAGTTTTTTTTTACCTTTGTAATGCTCTGTATATGGCGTGAAACTGTTGCAGTGCTGATGTCAAGTGTGTGAGACATTTTCCTAACACTTTTGACCAGGATTTTGCTCAACAACTGCTTGCAATTGTTCGTTGTCAAGACTGCACGATCGTCCTCTACCTTCTTCATCTTCAAGGCTTCCACTATGGAATTTTTAGAACTATATTCGTACTTGGGGACTTCCTACTAAGGTAGGTAATGAAGCCTATGAAATATGAATGCAGCAGCGTACATATGCAAATTTTGTTTGTTTAAATAATCATGCTATGCAAATGTTGGTGGTTTGAATTCTTTGATACTCGCTTTTGCGTTCATTTTGATTTTTGTAATTCCAAATTTTGATCTATTAGCAGCTATTTCTCCTCTCAAAACCCAATCAGAAAGTGTGTCCAGGTCAAAATTATCCATATATCAAATTCCATGCGTTTAGAACCAAAATTGACAGGGTAGTTTCGTAAAAAGCGCAATGGTTCAATCTTTCAACTTTGACCATTTATCAGCTAAATTTCCTAGTCAAAGCAAGTTAAAAAGCTTTCCCCGGGTATAAATACCCTATATGAGAAAGTTCAAGTCTGTAGACCGAAAATTGACAGTGTAGTTTCACAGAGACTACTTGATCTCTCACACACACACACACACACACACACACACACACACACACACACACACACACACACACATACACAAACATTTTCACTTTTATTGATATAAAAATTCAAAGGTTATGCGTGACTTAAAATTAGATATAGAATATACATCGAAATTATTTATTACTTTAAAAAAAATTGTTATGGCCGATCCTAGATCGTTCTAAAGCGAATGGCATAATTTTATATTAAATTTAAAAACCTGATTTCATTAAATATGGATTTTATGAAAATTTGTTGGTCAGATGGGTGGATGGGTGATTTTTATGTTTTTCATCTCGTTACAAAATGTTGTTCTTTATCAATGCACACAGCTAATAGACGTCAGTAACTTATTGGCAACACCTGCTAACCTGGCTCCAGAAGAAGACAAGGTCAGAAGAAGTAAAAAAACACAGAAAATAAAAGATCG
>JAYKTE010365052.1:0-19980 GCA_036873565.1 Xipholeptos notoides
TTTTGGTGGCTTTTGACCTTCCTATTTGAGAAGTCTGTAAAAAAAAAAAAAAAAAAAAAAAAAAAGACATGGTTAGAGAAGGAATGTTGCTGTAATGGAAAAAGTTATTAGGTATGACCTTGTAATAGTGGACTTACTATTATGATAATGAACTCTTTGTCTATAAATATAAATCTAGGTAGAGAGGAGGAAGGAGACCGTCTTTTTTGACGGCACTACCTGTTGTAATACTGCTACATGTATTCCCAAATTTCGTTATGTATTTAATTTTGATGACTATATCCCACAAATTATCCACAACAGGACTAAAGTTTATAAAGAATATTTTTGCTTGCCTGATTTGCATATATACATACAGGCATAGTACATGTCGCAATTCTGTGACTTTGAAGCTTAAAGGCTAAATGATAAGTATGAAAACCCCAAATCATTCCTGCAATATATTATTAATACCCCAACTACTCTCCTTAATAAATTTGTTTCCAGAAACATGTTTATAACTGTTCTCAGTATTAAATGGCCATGAGGTGGTAAGGTGTTAAAAATGAAACCAAATCAACATTCAAACTCGTTTTAAATCCCCTATTTTTTTACCTTCTATTCTTTAATCTATATGCTAATAATTGAATTCAGCACTGTTTATTAAAATACTTAAATAATATCTGTTTTTTTTTTAAATTTTTTTATTTATTTATTTATTTTTTTTTTTTATTAAAGATTATTTTGGCTTGATGTGTGTTATCTTCTTTGGTTTCTTTTTCTTTTCGAATGAGAGATTTACTGACCAGAATAAATCATTTTACTTAAATATATTGTCAGTAAGCTTCTTAAGAAGATTGTTTTTTTCTTTTTTTTTTTGGTGAGGATTAGCTGTTTTGTTTATTCTTTCATTATTCAAAGAAATGAAATCAAGTCACTCAGAGATAAATAACGATTCTAATTTAATCTGATCCCGAGAAATTTTGGCTTTGTCTTTTGTTTTTACCTATTGTGCTACTTTTTATACATTTTTTTGTTCTTCTTTCAATTCTTTAAACTTTTCATATCCCTATCTTTCTTTTTTTCACCTTTATCCCTATCTTTCTTTCTTTCACCTTTTTTTCTCTATTTCACCCTTTTTCCTTTTTTTTCCTCTATTTCACCCTTTTTCCTTTTTTTTTCTCTATTTCACCTTTTTTCCTTTTTTTTTCTCTATTTCACCTTTTTTACTTTTTTTTCTCTATTTCACCTTTTCTTTTTTTTCTCTATTTCATCTTTTTCCTTTTCTTTCTCCCTTATATTTTTTTCCTTTTTCTTTCCTTTATTTTTTTTTATCCTTTTGTTTTAACTCCTTATTTTCTTTCCTTTTTTTCCTTTTACTACTTAAAATTGTTACTCTCAGTATAGATGGAAAGACTGTAAGGGAGAGAGAGAGAATACACAAAAAGGAGAGAGAGAGAGTATTAGTATACGGATAGAGACAGGGTAGTAAGCAGAAAAACCTAGAGAGAGGGTGGTAGATGGAAAGATGGGAGAGAGAGAGAGAGAAATAGATGTCTAGTGTTAAATTATAAAAAGGATGAATTAATGAGTATAAAGTAAGAGTGGTAGGGGGATATAGGGAGAGACAAATTTTGAATACAATTTTTTTTAAATTTGAATTATTATTATCATTATTACAAAATATGCAAAGTCATTATAATTAGTTCTCTTAATGCACATACAACCACTCCTCTCTCCACTTGAAATCGATTATGCTGAATGTGCAGATTGGCAATGATAATAAAAAGAAAATCTACACATTTAATTAAAATCTTTATACTTAATACATTTTGTTATGGACAGTCTGCAAAATGTCACTCATAATTAGATCCCTTTTGCCTGTGTTTAAAAAAAAAAAAAAAAAAAAGAAAAAAATTAAATCGGACTCCAGATTTCAATCTCGGATAAACCTGGAGTATCTGTCAAAAAAAAGTTATAAATCTCCTTATTTTTTCTATTCTAGCAATGGTTTTCAGGATCCAGTAGTAGTTTGACCCTTGTGTTCAAATCTCAGCCTGTTTATTGATTAATAATAGTCTTGTTGGAATTATTTTGGGTTGATCAATTATTTCCCTTTTGAACTTAGACTGTCTATTGTTATCACCTTAGATTCATTTTGGTGGTCTATTTTTTGGAAGCTCTAGCAGTTTACTATAAATGGTTGGGTTGTTTATATTGGAATCATGCTTGACCAATATCAAGACTGGAAACTGACAGGGAATGTTTTTTTCCACTTATTATGCTAGATAGCAGTTTTTTCTTTGCTATACTCATTTCTTTGCTTTACTCATGCAGAGTGCATCTAATTTTTTTACAGTGATCTAATATCTCTGTGAAACTAGAATGACCCAATTTTTCTCCTGGGTAAAATTGTTTAAAAACCTCTTTACTCAGCAAAGTGTTGCATAGCCATGTTGTCTTACCTGACCATAGTGTTTGGGTGACCATGTTTACTTCCCTCACTATTTAATTCATAGCTGGAGGGAAAATTGGATTCATACTTTTCCCAAGGGTATTATTAGTCCATAATGTGAATATCATGGAATGACTACTATTGAAACATACATACTGCAATTCCAGAGTCCAAGCACCTAAATACTATCCCAAGTGGCTTCCATCAAAATTCTAAACTCCCATGAAACTTGCCATATGAATCCGCATGTATTCAATAGTTGAGCTGACTCAACTTTCAACAGGTCATAAAGCTGTTTTCACGCTCACACACACTCAGCAAATCCACCTTGCCTCTGTAAGGCCCTGATTCTTTCTGTTCTTCACTCTCTCTCATTCTATCCCATGATGTCCCATTTGCAAATGGCTGAAGCATTTGAAATATATATAAATAAAGATAAAAGTCAAAATTTGAATAATCATTAAAATTCATCTCACAAATTCTTACTTAGAAGTATTGTCGAAAGATGATTATAAAAAATTGAAATTTCTGTTTAAAAAAAGAGTTAATTCTATTTAAATATAAAATTTATAAATGACTTAATGAAAAATCTTAACTTATCGAAAAATAAATTCTTTTGTAAAGAATTAAACAAATTTTTTTAAACAAGTAGCAGTAAACAAACAAAATCAAACTATTTATTCAGCATTAAATATCCAAAAAGGATTGATATGCTGTTAAAATAAACCAACTCATCAACCAATCATTATAGTAATGTGAAGCAAGAGTAATTAACTCTTATTTTTAATATCATTGAACTTTTTTTTTTTTATGTCAACAAGTGTGATGAGAAACCCAATATAATCTTGTGGTGGAAAGTGTGGGGGTGAGGTGCTGCCAGAAAGGCTTGTATTTAAATTTTTTTTATGAAAGAGAATTTATACTGTTTACTAAGTTTTCTCCATTATCACTAACACTCGCCCTCTTCAAATCAACCACTTTTCTCAGCCTGTGTGTGAGGAAGGTCTCTGTCGCTTCTCTTCTCAGTCACCCACAATTGTAAATTAGTCAACAATGGTAATTAATGATTGTGAGTGAGGTATCTGCAGAAAGAGTTATATAAAAGGAACTATCCTAACTTCTTCATCAGTTTCCTCATCACGATCTTCACTAGTTTTTTTCCCCATTAGCTCCTACTGTTGGTAGATCTGTAGTTACAACCAACATTATCATCAATATTAATACTACTATCATTTGTACAGCTTACTACCACAATTTTTCTTTGAGTGTCATGTGACACTAATGAGCCAATCAAGTGTTGATTTTTACCACCATTTCTATCATTTTTATCAATCATTGATATCAAACAGTTTTTCTCTCTTTTTTTTTTTCATTTTGACAAATATAAAAAGAGGAAAGGCAGCTTTCATTTACCACCAAGATCTTCTTGGTCGTTTCATCTTCTTTTTGCAATGATTGTGTGACATTAATTCTCTTTTTGAATAATGAGCTTGATTATGATAAATTACTACTTGATTATTTTATAAATGGCTGACCCTAAAGAAATCAAACAAGGAAGTGAATTGCCTCTTATAATCATTGATCCATTATTCTTAGAGGGGGTGGCAAAGCAAAATATTTTTTGAAAATAAGAATAAATTAAATTACTAATTGAATAATTACAAGACACCTTTAAAAGATTTTGGACTATTATTAAACCTGTTTTCAATTAGATTATTTTTATAGTAATTTTTTTTCCTTTTTTTTAAAGTTTAAAACATTTGATTAATGTACCTTAAATAATTCTAGATAAGCAATGATAACCAGTTTCTTAATTCTTTTTATTTAGCAAATATTGATGTTTATTATGTTAGTGTGTTGTGTACAGATTTTTGGTTAACATACTTTTGTTTTTTTTAATTTTAAATGGCACAATTACTTTCCACAGTGCTTATTGTTGCTTCAATTTTCTGATAATAGATACCTTTTTTTTGTTGTTGAAAAATCTTTTGTTCATAATGGATTGAAGAATCAGTTTATGGGGTTTTATTTCCATAATATTAAGTACAATTTGAAGCGAGGAGGTCAACTTGAGACAGTGGATAGGCAGTTAGATTTTGTACTTGAGTTCGAATCCCAATCCTTCTGTGTACATTCACATTTAGACTAATACCATTGGGAAAGGTATGAATCCCTACTTTCCATCCATTTATGAGTTAAATATTGCACATTTTGATATTCAAAAAATTATGTGTGGACAAAAAAACGTTTATCAGAGAATTATTGTTCTTGGCATTAAATGACCTAAAACGGTTGATATGCCATAAAACACAAACAATTTGAAGAAATTTGTAATGTAATGGTAAGACTTAAGAATCTAAATAGTTGTGTTCTGATTCCAGTCAGTCTATTATGTCCTCTTTCAGGTTTATAACTTTCCAGATGGTATATATGTGTTTATGGCCTTAAATGCCCTTATAGAGGTTGGTAAACCATTAAACACAAACAATCGAGATGGTATAAATTGACTATTTCAGCTCTTCCTGGTTCAAACTAGTTATTGCACTTCTTTTGCGTTTGCGAAATAAGAACATTGTTGTTGTTTTTTTGCAATCACAACTATTGTCATTCTATCATTCAAACATAATTTACTTGCAATTACTATCCAAATATGACTCCTTTCACTGATTGCAAAAATCTGGGTAGATGAAGCAGTCAACTCAGTGAGAGTAGTTCACCTAGATGAAAGACAATACTAATTCCAAAACCAATTAGACTCCAACGCAAGAGCAAACCAGTGCTAGCGGAAGAAGGCAACACCTGTCAGGCAGATGGCAAAGCAGACCTTGCTGGATCAAGAACCTTGCAGCCTGATGCAATCTGCATCATGATGGCTACTTATCTTATTCCTATGGAGCTGAAGTGGAAGTGATGTTGACCAAGTGAGTTTGCGTGGCTGTCGTGCAGCCAAAACCATCCAAAACATCATCCACAGTGACTGGCACTCTGTCACCTCTCTTCCTTCCTCTCTTCACATCAACAATGACAAGGGACGACATGTACCCGATATTTAGATACGAGTGGGAGCCAACAATGTTTCTTGTGTACCTTGAAAATGATTTTTTTGTATCCTTTTAGTAAGTGATATGTGTTTAAAAAGATCACTTTTTTTTTTAATGGGTACTTAAGGAAAGAGTAAAAACAAAAGAGGTAAAAAAGGGTGAAAACAAAAGAAGTAAAAAAAGGGTGATTCAAAATGAAAACAAAACTATTCTGAGGAAGTAGTACACTTGGGACAGTGAATAGGCAGTTGGCATTTGGAATTGTAATATGTGAGTTTGAATCCTCATCGTTCCATTTATGTTCACATTTGGACTAATACCCTAGGGAAAGGGATGAATCCTCAACATTCTCTCCAGATATGGATTAAATAATGCATATTCTGTTATTCAAAAAACTATGTGTGGACAAAAGACTATTTATCTAAAATAATTGCTCTTGGCATTAAATGACCTAAAAAGGCTGATATGCTGTAAAACAAAATAAACAAACAAACAAAACCATTGTACAGAAATTAGATTTAAACACTGTATTTATGAGCCTTAATGCTTTTAGGATAACTTCAATTTTACTACTATGAATTACTGCTTTATTATAATTGTTGTTGTAAATTCTTTTATGGTGGAGATATCGATTGTCTATCATTAAAGAAAACATTGACTTTGGAATCTCAAGAACATAAGAATTTTAGTTAGTCTGTTACATTTATTTTTTATCTAATACCCTTAAGAAAGAGTCATTTATTTACTTCAGCTATGGGGTAAATAATACAACTTCTGTTCTTCTACAAAAACTTTTTTTCCCATGAAATATCTAAAGATTGATATGCTGTGAGGTAAGATAATCTAACTAAATCTGAATTGAAAAGGATTATTCCTCTAATCTAACAATTTTTAAAAATTTTAACATATTTTCTTGATTATCATTCTGATTACTTGGATTAGAATGAAGGTTTTCCAAAATCTGACTGAGGTAATTCTGGAAGATACTTTCAGGGGCTTTTTGAAGTTTTTATTTTTTTTATCAAGTGGAAATGTTTTTAACATTTCTTTACTTCCTTCCTTCCTTCCCTTTCTCTATTATTTATTCATTCATTCCTTTTTATTTTTCTTTCTTTTTTGTCTTTTATTTATTTATTTCTATTTCTTTCTATCTTTCTCTTTTCTGCCTTTCTCTTTTCTGCCTTCCTTCCTTCCTTTTATTTATTCATTCTTTCTCTTTTTTTTCTTCCTTCTTTTTTATTTATTCATTTTTCTCTTTTTCCTTTTTTATTTATTCATTTATTTCTCTTTTTCCTTCTCCTTTTTTTATTTATTCATTTCTTTCTCTTTTGTCTTCTTTTTATGTCTTTTATTTCTTTTTCTTTCTTCCTCTCTATCTTTTCTTTTTAATTTTTTTTTCTTTTATTTGTTTATTTTTTCCATAAATGAGATGGTTATGAATTTCGGAATTGAATTTTGACCAAAGGGGAGAAAAGGACTTGATTGATATGCCTTTAAGCAAAGTAATACAACCCACTACTACTACTATCACTCATATGAATTTATAAACTACTAATACAAGTACAGGAAGTACTCTCCAGAATGTGTGTGTGTGAGATATTTCTACAATTACATTCTATTCTATCTTTTTAAGTACCTATTTTTGGTATGGAACCATAGGTATGTGTTCGAGCTCATCTTGTGTCATTCATTCTTTCTTTTTTGTTGTTTGTTTGTTTTTCTGTAACAAAACAATTCAAAAGATGTTTAGGTTAGATTTCAGCTCTTTTCCTAAAAATAAAAATAAAAGAAGCTAAACTAGACTAGTTATTCAGATTATCTCAGACTGATCTGTAAAATTATCCCCTTTTCTCTTTCTCTTGAGTATGGAAAACTAAAAGAAGAATATTCTTTTTCACTTAAATTTTCAGAATCTGATATGTTTACAAAGTTAGGTAAAGAAAAATTTGTTAAATTCTTCACTTATCTGTGTGTAAACTACATGAAAGATATATCCTCATGATTGTGTGTGTGTGTATATCTTTCATACCAGCAAATTTGATTTGATCTAGAGATTTTTTTCTTACATGTTTTCTTTCGAGGACTCTGTTGAGTTTTCAACCTCTGAATGAAGCTGGTTCATGAAGTTAATATAAGAATTGAGTTTATTTATAACAATCATTGCAGTTTCTTCATCCAATTTCAACCTGAGATTCACACTTACTTGAAAGAATTCAATAGAAAGTATGTTGACAAAAATTGTCTTTATTATTCAATAATGTGGTTGACTTGGAATGACCATTTCTAGCTTGGGAAGTTGTAATATGCCAGTTCCAAACTTAATTATGCTTTTGCATTCATTTTGGAACCATTAACCTTGTGAAAATTATAAATCTCTTATTCCTCCTAGTTATAGATTAGATAGTGTGATTATTGTTTTATATCAAGATAACAAAGATACCTGTGCAAAGCTTGGTACTTTAAAAGTATTGTTTTTGGCAGCAATATTTTAGAAGTTGAAACTTAAGAGATACAGTACAATAAATTTTGTCTATGTTAGGGACCACTATCATGCCAAATTTGATCAAAATTAATTGAAAGGTAGGGGTGTAGGAAGGTGATCTGATTCTAATTCACAAAGAAGTTGACCACTGCCAGAATGGTGGCAAACCCCAATTTGGTGTGTACCAATCCTAGGTGGAGAAGTTTATGAAGAGCTGCACAAAATGACCTTAATTTTTTACCTAGACTTTGAAAAATGGTATGCAGTATCCCTAGGTCCGAGACCATCATGATGTCAGGTTTGGTCATTATCAGTTCAATGGTTTGGGCTGTAGGAGACTATATGTACATAGACTTACCTTGGTGTACACAATCCAGTGGTGTGGGCTGTAGAGGAGTTGTACATACACACACACACAAGCGCTACTGAGAGTAAGGAATTAGAAAAAATAATTGTTGTCAGCATTAAATGATTGAATCATTTGGTATGCTTTAAACATGATTGAAACGTTTGGTATGCTATGAAACAAATGAGTGAAACATTTGGTATGCTATGAAACAAATGATTAAAACATTTGGTATGCTATGAAACAAATGATTGAAACATTTGGTATGCTATGAAACAAATGATTGAAACGTTTGGTATGCTATGAAACAAGATTGAAACGTTTGGTATGCTCTGAAAAAAAAAATGGCTGAAACGTATGACTTGCTCTGGAACAAAGCCAAGCAATTTTATCTGACTTCTTTTCTTTTTATCTATTTTTATTTAGTATTTGTATTCACAGGTCATGCAACTGATAGTCCAACAATGATCCACAATCTTTGTTCCTAATACACTGGTGTTTTCACTTAAAGCCTATGAGCATTATCATTGACATCTATGTCCTCTCAAATTTGTATGGCTTTGACATCTAGTTGATGCTCTATAAGCATTTAACAAAAACATCATGAAAAACAATTTAGCTTCTTATTGTAACAGAAGAATCTAATAACTTATGATAATAAATGTTTAACTAGCTTTTCTGAACACTACTCTAGTCGTATAATATCAAACCAAGAATAATATTTTTTTAATAAATGAATTTTTACAACAGTACATTAAAGTAATAAAGTCGAATTTGATTTATTGGAATAATAGAGTATCAAATTCCTTGATGAGTGTTTAATATAGAATCTTTCTTTTGTATAGATTTAAAGCTAGATTAAAACAAATTGATAGAAAATACTGTTTGTGGTTACAAACTATTTATGTAAAAGCATGCTTGTTGATTTTGTCAATTCATGATAATGAGAGCTAAGTAGATTTACAGCATTAATAGTTATTATTAGTGATGGGACGATTCCTTGGAATCGGAATCGTTAATCGTAAGAATCGTGTATTTTGGGGGGAATCTGAGTCGCATCGTTAAATAAATACCTTAGATTTACGATTCTCTTGAATTTTTAAGTTAGTCGGAATCGTTAATCAACATTTTCCTGGAATCTGAATTGGTATCTGAATTGGACAAAATTTAGGAACTGTCCCAACACTAGTTATTATGCCTTTAGTAATTAGTATGGCCTTAAATAAATTAAAAAAAACTGTTTGGTTTCATAGAGAAATTTAAATGTTTTTGCTTGTAATTGTTTTTTTTTTTTGGTTTTTATTTAAATTTCTCTTTAACCAATTTTGTTTATTTTTTTCACCAGATTCGACGACGCCAACGACGACGAATACATCGACGCAGAAAAAGCCACGACGAAGTGGATTATTAAATAAATTCTTCTGCTGTTTTGGTCCAAAGGATAATGCTCCCAAAACCCCTTACCCAGTGCCTGCTGTGGAACAGAACGGCAATACAAAAGTAAGTACTTACTTACTCAGAAATGGCATAAATTAACATAACTTTTTCTCCTCTTCCTCTGTGAAATATTTTGGAACCTGAGATGACACTAGTCCTTGATCTTTAATTTGATATTTGATTTTTACAAGTAACAGTTTTGATACTCTCCAGAAATCCAGAAATAACACAAGTGATTTCATTTTTTTTAAATACTCAGAATTTTCTAATATTTTTAATTTATGTGCCTTGTAATTAGATTTTTAAAAAAAGTTATTTGTTCTGAACTGATTTTAATTTAATTCCTATCTTGACTTAGTTGAAAAATAAAAGTTGATGTTACTGATTGATTTAACTAAAATTTAATCACCTGTTTAAAAAAATAAAACAACTTGCAGCAAATCTAAACCCTTATAAAATTTAGTATAATTACATTTAGTTAAAAAAATTCAAATTAAAAAAAATATCAGAAAATGAATTATTTATTTTGATATATAAGTCAACCCACAGATAAGTCAACTCTCAAAAGCTGAAAAAAATCTTTGATTTTGGCCTATATTATGGTTGGCTTTTTTTTACTGTTATATAAGACAACTTTTGATTTGTGGGAAAGGAGGGTAAAATGTTAACTTATATACCAATATATAATGTATTATATAAGTTGTTCAGTTCATTCAATTTTATTCATTTTTGAAATTCATTCTTGTTTGGGTTCTTATGATTTTCAAAAATTGCACCCTCCTTTGTGCAGCAGATATATATGTGCTTGGACTTTGGAAACTTATGGCAGTGCAAAACCCAGTCATTCTGTTCTGTTAGCATTCAATACCTTTGGGAAAAGTATGAATTCAGTTATTCCTTCCAGCTATGAGGTTTGTAACAAAAGAAAGCTATTATGAAAAAATGGATTATTTGTTGCATTAAATTACTGAAAAAGTTGATATGCCATTAAAAATCCAGCCTAATGATTTATTTACAGGTTATTCATGAAATACAGATATATACATATGATCATTATCAGAGTTCCCTCTTTTGTTGGCTTTTCATTAAAAGTTGGGAAGAACCAACTTTTTTCATTCTAATTTTTATGGATGCTAAAAAAAATATAACCAAGACAACAAAAAAGAAAAAATCTTTTGGGGTAATAAACTTGAGAGAGTAACTCGTCTGATTTAAAAAACCTGTGTAGATGGGGCCTGTCAACTCAATTAAAGTCTAGGTAAAGGACAACACTGAATTTCAAAAAGTCTATGATTGTAATGAGCACATAAAACTGGCCTTGTACCTAATTTGGTTGGATGCGCAATCAAGTATATATCATATACTAGCAAAGATACCATCTGCTGGCAAGAAAAAAGGATTCTTAATAATCCATTACATTGTTTTTGTCAGCGTTATTTTGGAAGGTCAAAATTAAGAGATACAGTGCAATAAAATTTGCTAAATTTCATCAAGATTAGTTGAGGAAATGGCGGGGGGAGAATGATCTGATTTAAATTTACAAAGAATTTGGCCGGCACCATGGTGGTGCCCCTGGGATAGTGGTGAACCTCAACTTCGTTTGCACTATCCATAGGTGGGGGAGTTTATGAAGAGCTGCACCAAATATGACCTCAACCTTTGACCTTAAAAAATGGTGTGCACATACCTAGGTCGGACACCATCAGGCTGTAGGAGAGTATATATACATAGACTGTGACCTTTGACCTTGTGAAATGGTGTGCATCATCCCTAAGTGTCGGACCGTCATCATACCAGGTTTGGTCATGATCGGTTATTTGGTTTGGGCTGTAGAAGAATATATACATAGGTTTTACCGTTGACCTTAAAACATTGTGAGCATCATCCTTAAGTGGGGAACTATCACAATTCCAGATTTGGTCAGGATCGGTCCAGTGGTTTGGGCTGTGGGAGAATATACATAAATAGGCTTGACCTTTGACATTCGACCGTGACCTTGAAAAATGGTGTACACAATCCATAAATGGAAGATTTGGTCATAATCAGTTCAGTGGTTGAAAAGCACAGTGAAAGTGCATCCAAAATTAAACCCAACTAAGAAGACACAGCAGATTAAAATATTAAATAACTACTCACAACTAGAAACATACAATTGATTAAAAATGTCAAATAACCACCCTGAAGATGGAATAGAAAGACTGAAATCGTCAGAACAAAAACTATATACAAACTTAAAGACCCTGAAAAAAATATTGTTTTAAAGTTTAATTATTCAAATTGTCTATCTTTTTCTTTTTCTTATATATTTTCAAAATATTAAAACCTATTCTTTGGAAATGTATGAATCTCAATTTCTACAGCTAATTTGTGCACTGTACAGCTAACCTTTAAACAATTGTTTGAAAGAAAATATATTTATTTTTAAATGACCAAAAAGATTGATGTGCATTTGAACACAAGGAACTTACTTTCCCTTACAATTAAACCTGTGTTTATGAGACATGTACAAAAGTATGTCCCTCTCTGGCTTTTTTTTTTTAACTCTATTGTGTAATTTGTGTTGGTCAGTTTGTGTTATTGACAAATATAACATTGGATCTTATATTGTTTTTTTAGAAATGATTTTTCACTTCACTTGTGTTGTTGTTAAAACTGTGAACATTTTTCTCCACTTTTCATTTATTTATTTTTTCTATAAAAAGTTTTTTATTTTGCTTTGCAATGTAAAAATATATTTTATGCTTTTTTCTTTCTATTCTTTATCATTTTATGCAACTTTTTCAAACTGCGTTTCAACATCTTTGCAAGCTTTTTGTGTGCGTGTTGTTATTTGATCTATTTAAGAATATATACAAAAAGAAACAACTTCTTTTTCCATTGAATATGCTGAATAATTGTTGTTGTTCGGTTTTCAGCCTTGCACCCAAACGCCACCTACTACTGTTGTGAGTGAACTAGGGGGAGATAAGTCATTGGCAAGTTTTATCAATTTTATCCCTTGATATATATTTAGGAAGTATTAAAAAAAAAAGCTTTTACAATTTAAAGGGTGTTTCAATAAGTCGAGATAATTTTTTCTTTTTTCCAAAACCAAAGTCAAAATTAAATCTTTTGGTACTTAATAATATAATAAACAATATCAAATGATTTCACCCTCTCCAAACCATTACCTACTTTTTGTTTGATTTTTCCATCCAAACTATGTTATTTTAATCAATTAAAAAACAAGTTTTAGAATAAGCTTAATCTAATTTTCTAAAAGATTTAATCTCAATGTTTTATTACTTCGGTAAAACTGTATAAAAGAGAGAACTTACTGCAATAGCAGATTAGTGGTAGGACTTTTGTTAGTAGGTTCCTTAAGGTAATTAAAGTTTGCCTATTATGCAATACAAGATTATAGCACTTTTTTTTACCTGATTGTTTTATCATGTATATAATAAATCTAAACAGTTATTTATATTGTTTATACATTTTTGGCTGTTTACCAATCTAGTTGAAGATCTGTTAACACGGA
Organism: Xipholeptos notoides; assembly: GCA_036873565.1. Lineage (NCBI taxonomy): Eukaryota > Metazoa > Mollusca > Cephalopoda > Idiosepiidae > Xipholeptos > Xipholeptos notoides. The sequence continues at coordinate 13,258 of JAYKTE010365052.1, forward strand.
AAAAAAAATGATGAAAATATTTTAAAATATGTAAAGGATACTAAAATTTATTGAAAATGTTTCTTTTGAATAAAATCATGGAATTGTTTAAATGGTTTTACTTGTATATTTTGACCCAATTTTAAAATTTTGCCTTATACAATTCTTAAACAGTTCCTGATTGAAATAATAGCCTAAAAATAAGATCCACAACAATGTGCAAATAAACACTATATATGACCATCTTCTACTACACACACATGCAAACACAAAGGGAAAAAATTACCTAAGAGAGTTGGAGTCATAAAGGGCCTAAAAACCAACTCTTATTACTCCCTAATAAAAGATTTGATCATTTTATAAATTCTCTAAAATATGCACATGTTTGCACACACACACACTCATCGGTTTCTGTGTGTGTGTGTGTATATATATATATGTATATATATATATAGTAGGTTTAGGCAGCAGTTGATAATTTTAACATACTTGATTAAATGTCTTGTTTGACAGAAAGAAAAAAATCAAAAATGAAAACTGGTATGTTAGCACAATCTCTTTAAATAATTAAACTTTCATATAGTCTTGAAATTTTTCTCTCTGGTTCTGTTTTTTTTTTAATAATTGATTTTCGTCATAAATTGGTAATAAATCATTACATATAAGCAATTATTGGCATAAATATGTATACTTGAATTTCTGTCGACTTTAAAAAAAAAAAGAAGTTTCGGTACTGTTGCTCCTTCAAAAATTCTAGATATGTTTAACTCTAGTCACTCTTTGAAATTCATCAAGGACTTCTTTCTTATAAATAGTTGCCCTTCGGTTGATATTGTGTTAAGACTTTATCTCAGACTACTCTGTACTTAATGCAGAAGACTGATAATAATATGAGAAAATGTGTGTAGAGGGCACCCTAGATGGTTTTAGATCTTCAGTAAATGGAAATTCAAGCCATAATTTTTTATAATATATATTTTTATGCCTAAGGCACAAGCCTTGACAATTTTTTACTGTCATCATTGAATACAACTTCAAAGCCCTTTGCATAAATGTTAAGGTCTCTCAGACATTGACTGCAAAATGGTCAGTTTGGAAAACGCATGTCTGATGGCTGCAGGACATTTGAGATAAAAAGTTTAAACTTAGTTCTGTATAGGATTATTAAAATGAAATCTAAATGTGATCAGATGTTGTGATCTGCTAATTGAAGTACCAAACATAAGTTATATTTTGAACCTTGAATAAGATAAGTAACCCCTGATTGTCCTTAAAAATTAAAGCCAAACTTCTAAAAAAAAAATTACCTTTATATTAAAACTAATTTTAATTGATCAAAATCAGTGGAGGGTAAAAATGTTGTAACTTATTTTGTTAATTATTGTTTCTATTTTGGTTTCGTCTTTCAAAAGCTTTGCTCCAATATCACTGCATTCCAGCATTTTTCATCTTGTTTTTATTTTTTAGAAACACAACCAAACTTTTTAAACTTGTAAAAATAAATGAAGAAATACTTAAAGTTGACAAATTTATCGCTTTTTATTGAAAGCAAAATGAACATCTTAACATATTGAATCACTCTTATTCCCAAAAAAAAGTTTTTAAAACCTTTTATTTATTTATTTAAAAAAAAATTAATAATGAAATTCTGTGAAAGCTAAACACAATATAATGCCTTTGATAATGCCTTTTTATTGCCTTTAATAACCTAATTTAGTTTATATTCAGTTTTATTTATTTTATTAATAACCTTTTAGATTTTTTATTCTTTTACATACTGTTTAACCAATGGGGCTCTTGCTGATCCAAACAATATAAAAATCCTCACTTTTCTATTTTGCTGGCTTGTTATTTGATTATGTCATAACACTTCTAACAATGAAATTATATTTCATTACAAAATTTGGTTTGATTACTTCACACTTATTACATACATAATGTTTTCTCTAATTTGCCATCCAGTCCTCTTGGAGTGTTTTGTCTTTTTTAACCTCGTAGTTAAAACGGGAAACTTTACTGAAACTATTAAGTCATGGCTTAACAAATATACATATTCAGTTAATTAAGTTCCAAGTTTGCAACAGGGGAAATAACTCAATTACTTAAGATTACATCAACTTTGTATTTTACAGTGTATCAACCATTTTTAGGTCATTTAATGCCAAAAACAATCATTTTTGGTAAATTTTCGTTTTTGTCAAAACTTAGCTTTTTGATTCAGTATTAGCGGACTGTTGTCCTAATCTTTTTTTTTTTTTTGTAGGTGTTATTACACTATGTTTTGGCCAACTCTTCCTCTGGCCTTCGGCAGGGGGTTAACCGTGACCTCGAGTATTAACTCTGAGTTTTCTAACCACATCCCCAATAATCACTGCTGTCCATAGTTGTTGTCTATTGCACCAAATTCTTTTGACCAATTAAACCTCTGGTTGACTTTGGTAGGAATCGAAACTGCTATATTCTGTCAATGCTCACCTGAAACCATGGAGACTCAGCACTTCTATCTGGTGGGCCCCGAAGGGCGGTGATGGTTGGATTTTTCAGTCTTATAATCCAATGATTACTGGGTATGCAGTTACAAGACTCAGAGTTCCTATCCGAGGTTGCAGTTAACCACCTGACGAAGGCCAGAGGAAGAGTTGGCCGAAATGTAGTGTAATAACACCTATAAAAAAAAAGATAAAAAGATTAGGGCAACAGTCCACTAATAAAGATGATTACTGAATTATGAAGCCTCATCTCAATGAATTCCTAAATAAATATAATTAGTTTTTTGAATAACATAAAATGTATTATTTAACCCATAGCTGGATGGAATGTGAGGATTCATACCTTTCCCAAGGGTATAAATCCAAATATGAACACACAAAAAATGACTGGGATTCGAATTCGCGTACAACGATTCCAAAGTCCGACTGCCTATCCACTGAGCCAAGTTGACTTCCCCTACATCAACTTAGACTATCATAGTTGATAGAATTGAAATAGATTCAACAAATGTTTCAGTTTGAAATGAAAGTTCTGACATAATGGTACTATGAATTTCTATACAAAGCACCTGAAGAAGACCAGGGAGTAAATTGATCAAATTGCTGTGCATGTGATATCTTTGGCTGAAGATATTAATCCCACAACTGTAAAATTAAACAGAGTCCCATAAAAAATTATAGATAAAAAATAAATTCTTTTTCCCTATTTAATTTACATTTAACAAATATCTATATTTTTGTTGTTTTAATTATCTTTATCTTTAAAGCATGAATAAATTTATGAATATAAAAAAATAAAGAGAAGGATAATAGAAAAAAAAAAAAATGATAACAAAAATGTAATATTCTTTTAATTCACCATAAAGAGGGGGAAAACAATGCAAACCAGCAAAAGAGTTTTATTACTTCATCAGAGCCAGATAAATAACCCATTCTTTTATTTAAATATTCTATTTTCTTAAAAGAAAATAACATCATTGAATCTTTAAAAAAAATAACGGTACTAACGTTGTTTTAAAATAATGAAATCTTTTCTTTTCTTTTACTGAATAACAAATTTCATTAATTTTTTTATGAAGGAATTAGGGTTTATATTTCACAAAATTTTTTAGTATCTTCTTCCTTTTTTATTTTCTAAAATTTTATTTTTTGCTCGTATAGAACGTTGTCAGTTTAGAGTTCACTCCCCTTTGAAAAAAATTTCCCTTGAAAATCCGGTTTTTTTGTTGTTATTTTTTAATTGCACTTTTTGATGTGAGATTTTCTTTGTTTTTTTGTTTGTTTTTTTTTCTTCTTTTAAATGAAGTGACTTTATCTTTTTACTCACAAATATCATTAATTAAACTCGGGTTTTCAGGAAACCTCCCTTAAAAGTCTCCTGGATTGAATATTCAATTATTTTACTAAATTAAAGATCAACTGTTTGCTGCTTTTTTGAATCCTTGAGATGAAACTTAATAAATTGTGTATTGAGTTTACAGGCTATTGTTCTCATCTCTATTATGATCTTCACAACATTTTTACTAATCGATCCTTCAGCCTTCTATAGGTGATCAAACTCTGAAACCATCGTAACATAACTGAGAACTGTGACAACCAATTACCCCTTTCTCCATTAACAATCCAAATTTCTAGATATTTTTAGCCAAAGAGGTTCCTAAACTACCTTTGATCATCATGAAAATAAAATGTTGGTGCTGAAAACAATGACAGTTAACATGAGTGGCCGATTGTAGAGCTGCGCTGGATGGTTTGAAAATTATGGTCCAATCTTTGCTGAACACGTTAATAGCCATTTTTTTCAGTGTACATTTAAAGAATTCAATCATAAAAATAATTTGAAAAATGCAGCAGCTACATTGAAAATGGCGAGCGTTTTTTCTTATTTTTTATCATACCTAACATTTTCTGAGTTGCATTGGCAAAACGTGGGTTATGCTGTTAGTTAGAACTAAATAACAAGCGGCATTGGGAGCAATCAGAGTGGGCATGTGGATATATTCTTGACCTTTGAAATCAATACACCTCAGTTCAAATCCCATTTAATGTTACCCTAATGTTTGGGTTGCACTAAGCTTATTCATTTGGTTTATTAACTTGGGAGAGAAACTCATATACTTCACCCCACTTTAAAAATAGAAAAAAAAAGAACTAGGAGCGAAAGGTAGGAAAATTTAAAAAAACAACAAATTTTGGGATAACCTGTGATAATGCATACAAATATGACCTTATTCAAACAAAAGTCATATTAAAAAGAATTTTTCTTTTTGATATTTCATTTTGATATCAATTGTTTGATTAACAATATTCTGTCTAAATATACTAAATTTAGATATGACCTAATATTGAATTTTGCTTCTATGGTCAACTAGTCAAAATAATCATTTCAAAAATATTTAATGAAAAATAAAATGATTATAATCATCTTTTGAACCCAAAATTCGAAATCAGTGAAACTAGACTTTTATTTGATGAGTAAAATTTTAAATTCATTAATTTCTTTTTAATGTTTTGCTTGCTGTGTTTTTATATTTTTTTTTATTTCTAATCAAAACCTTTTTATCTATTTAAATCCTGTAAAGAATTTTTTTTTTGTAACTGGTTTGATAGTTCCTGTATAAAGTTTTAACAGGCATGAACTCTACTCACCCTATTTTTTCCCTATAGTCACACACATAACTTTAGACAGTGAATGCACCGAAATAGGTTTTAGAATTTGGTCACAAGATAAAAAGGAACAGAAGACCTGCTGGAGAACATTTTTTCAATGTTTGATGAATGGATTGTTTTGTGTTTTTTTTAAATGTTTCTTTTATTTCATTTGTACTTTTAAAGTTATTTTCTTTCTTTTTCTATATCCATACATGTACATATAAATATCTATATATTAATAGGATAGTGTGTGTGTGTGTTCGTTTGTTCATTCTTCTGTGTGTCATACTTCAAGCAACGACCTTACCCCCCTTTAAAATAACTCTTCAATTTTTAAAAATCATTAAAAACCATTATCCTTTCAAAAAATTTTCAAAACATTTTATGGTTTTCAAATTGGCTACTTTATTCTATAATTAAGAAGTCATACTGAGAGAAGAGTGTAAGTTTGTTTTTTTTAATTATAGATTCTTTTTAAAATTTTAAAAGTATATGTACGTAAATTGGCATCTGTTCCTTTATAATTTATATTAAAAAATTATTCAGAAAATGAAACGTGTTGTGTTGAATTTTTATTGAAAAAAATTCTAAATTTCAAAAATCCATTCTTTTTTTTTTTTGCTAAGAAAATTGTTTTAAATTTGTCGTTATTTGTTTTATTTTATTTATTAATTTATACTTTTTTTTTTAAAACCAAAAATTGTTAGGAAATAATGGATTTTAATCGTTTTTATGTAGTTAAATAAAGGCAACATCAATTCATTCGAGCAGTGGATATAATAATTTTACTAAATTAAAATCTTTTCTCAGGATTTGTTTAAATTTCAGAATGTTAAGTTTATTTTCTGATATTTTAACTACTGTGGAGTTTCCACAGGTTCTGCTTGTTAATGCATTAATACTTCATACAGTGCATCTAATTCAATGGGCCCTAGACCTTATATCAAAAGTTAGCTTTTGCTAACCCTCTGCCTGTTGTACTTATCTAAATATGAATAAACTCCTTGCTTGGAATGTTCAAGGAATTATAAAACTCTGGCCCTATCCCTAATTTCAGGTGCTCTGCTCATTAGTGTAAATAATGTGTTTTTTAAAATGAATGGTTTTGTCTCTTGATTAATGAAAATTTGGGAATTGGAATCCCAGCAACTTCTGTATATCAAAAGGAAGCTACAGCACAGTTTATTTTTCAATTAACCTTATAATCAATGGTGCATAGTGGCTTTCTAAACACACTGTATAATGATACATATACAGGGCTCTACATTACTAGTGAATCACTCGCATTTGTGAGATATGTTTCCAAATGGCTACTAAAAATGATAAATCACTTATCCTTTAGCGACTGTTTTTTCACTGACAATCTTTCAAATACTGAGTGAAAAAATGTCTTTTTAATCCATTTTAATATAAAACGAACAAAAACCAATGAAAGGTTTAATAGAAGAGAAAATAGAACAATGTCCCCATACCAATAATATTGGTTTATTCATAAGATTAGAGTGTTAGCAGTTGATGGGTTTGGATTGTAACTGTCCCCGAGTATATTCTCCGGTCACGAACCCCTTCAGTGTAAACGGTCAGCTAGTACATCCATGGTTCT
>JAYKTE010365053.1:0-10867 GCA_036873565.1 Xipholeptos notoides
TCCCCACTTTCCCTCCAGCTATGGGTTAAATAGCGCAAACTGTGTTATTAAAAAAAAAAAACTAAGTGTGAACAAAACTAACGTTTATCAAAAATAATTGTTCTAGGCATTAAATGACCTAAAAATGGTTGATATGCCGTAAAACACAAACTCCAAACTCCTTGATGCTAAATAAATACTAGCGTTGCTTGGGTAGTTTATGATCCTCATAGGTGTACATTATCACGCGTTCCACTAAAAATGTCGAGAAAACCCACTTGTATTTGTTTAGCATCAAATTACGTTTGATTATAAAATTCATATATTTAGTCCAACATTTCTCCCTGATTAACGCAATCGGTGTCCACTTGGTCCAGTGGGTACGCAGTCGGACATGGGAATCGTAATGCTCGATTTTGAATCCCAGTCGTTTACTTGGCGTTCAACAATGGACTAACACCCTTGAGAAAGGTATGGATCTTCACATTCCCTCCATCTATGGATTAAATAGTGCATGTTCTGTCATTAAAACATTACGATGATAAAAAAAAACGTTCATTGAAAAAATGATTGTTCTCGGCATTAAATGACCTAAAAAGTTTGATATGTCGTAAAACAAAACAAACAAAATCGGTGAGTTAATATTAAATCTAGAGAAATCGAAGAAATAAATAAGTTTTTAAATAAGCCAATAAGAACTTTGGAATGTCATTATGACTTCCAACAATTCGAAAAAAGGTGTGTTTTTACGTTATATCAACCTTTTTAGGTAATTGAATCCCGACATCAACCATTTTTGAGAAACTTTCTTTTTGTTTTTAAATAACACAGTCGACATCATTTAATCCATAGCTGGAGGGAATCTTTCACAAGGGTATTAGTCCAAATGTGAACATAAACGGAACAACTGGGATTTGAACTTGATTATTACAATTCCGACTGCCTGTGCCCCAAGTGGACATGCCGAAAAAAAACATGTTCTGTCTATGTGTGGTGTTCTTTATTATTCTCTCTCCCTCACTCTATCTCTCTCTTTTTCTCTCTCTGTCTTTCTATCTATTTATCTATCTATCTATCTCTCTATGTGTCTATCGATATATATATATATATATATATATATATATATATATATGTGTGTGTGTGTGTGTGTGTGTGTGTTCTGTGTATTTCTCTCTGTGCCTCTGCCTATCTATCGCCGTGTCTCTCTGCCTATCTATCGCCGTGTCTCTCTGCCTATCTATCGCCGTGTCTCTGTGTCTATCTCTGTCTACCTCTATTTCTCTCTGTATATCTATATCTCACTTTTTGAGCTACAAGCATTTTTCATTCGTTTTTAAAGGTTTTATAAACATTTATTTAAAATTGACTATTTTATGCATCTTTTTAATCATGGTTCTATTTGATAATTCTCTTTTACTAATTCAAAACATACTTGTTGTTATTATTCTTAATTTTTTCTCTATATATCTTTCTTTACAAGCTTTCTTCTTTTTTTTTCTTTTTTCCTTTTTTTCAATTTTCTTTTATTCAATAGTCTTTTTTCTTTCTTCACTTTTCTTTTCTTGTTTTTCTTTCTTTGTTCTTTTCTCGTTTTTTATTTCTTCATTTTTCTTTCTTTTCATTCTTTTCTCGTTTTTCTTTGTTTTTTCTTCTTTTTTCCCTTTTCCATTTCTTTTCCTTTTTCTTTTTTCTTTCCTCCTTTGTTTGTCTTTTTCTTCTTTTGTTCTTTGTCTTTATCTTTTTCTTTGTCTTTTTTGTTTGTCTTTTTCATTTGTCTTTATTATTTTCATTATACTTTCTCTTTTTTCTTTATCTATTTCTTTTTTTTTCTTTGTCTTTTTTCTTAGTTTTTTATTTTTTCCTTTTTTCCTTTTTTCTTAGTTTTTTATTTTTTCCTTTTTTCTTAGTCTTTTTTTATTTTTTGTTGTTTTTTTCTTTATCTTTTCTTTTTTTTCTTTGTCGTGTTCTTTTTTTCTTTGTCGCTTTTTCTTTGTTTTTTTCTTTTTTCTTTGTCTTTTTCTTTTCTCTTTGTCTTTTTCTTTTTTATTTGTCTTATCTTTTTCGTCTCTTTTTTTTCTTTTTTCTTTTTCGTCTCTTTTTTTCTTTTGTCTTTTTCGTCTCTTTTTTTCTTTTGTCTTTTTCGTCTCTTTTTTTCTTTTTTTTTTTCATTTTTTTTCTTCATTTTGACAAAACTGCGTTCTAATTAAAACCAGTCAAGTTTAGATTCGATTCCTCTCCTTTCAGAATTAAAAAGTATTTGTTTTACTTTCCCCTTGTGCAATCTCAACGTCAACAAAGAGATACAAATATAAAAAAATCCCCCATTGCCACTGCTTAGTGCATCGGTTATCTAAACCAAACACTTTATTGTTTTCAGACATTTTTTCTCGCCTTTCTTTTAATGGTTCTATTTTTTCTTGATTTATTTGTTCCTTGTTGCTCTGTTCCTATCTTCAGTTGCGATAAAAATCACAGTCTCTGCTTGCTCATCGCAGCTCGAAGTTTACTGAATAATCTTCAAAAATGGGTCTTCACTTATTTCACTATCGAAAGTCGAAAGGGGCTTTTTTTATTTCCTTTTATTTATTTTGATAGCAAATCATTGATTAACTGCAAACTTTTCTCACTGAAATCAGTCGAAATATATCACAAAAAAATGTTTAGTTTCTTTTCTTCATAAAATCTCGGGGAAGTCAACTCGGCCCAGTGGATAGGCAGTCCAGAATCGTAGTACGAAGTTCGAATCCCAGTTTTTCAGTTTACGTTAATGTTTGGACTAATACCCTTGGGAAAGGTATGAATTCACACAGTATCCCCCTAGCAATGGGTTAAATAGTACATATCGTAGTATTAAAAAAACTAAGTGTGGACGAAAACTAACGTTTACCAAAGATGGTTGTTCTCGGCATCCAATAACATAAAATAGTTGATATGCCGTAAAAGAAAAATAAACAAATCATTAAATCTTACTTACGTAGCCATTTTATTGTTTTTTTTTAATTTTCTTTTTTTTTTTGGATTATTCTCTTTGGACCCACTCGTTCGAGCATCAACAGATTGATGCAACAGCATTAAATACTGCCAATGTTTCAGATTATTTTCAAAAAATTTTTGTGTGGGTGGGTGTGTGTATGTATGCATATATATATGTGTGTGCGTGTGTCTGTCTGTCTGTCTGTCTCTCTCTCTCTCTGTCTCTCTTTCTCTCTCTCTTTCTTTTTTTCTTTGTCGCTTTTTCTTTTTCTTTTTTCTTTGTCTTATCTTTTATTTGTCTTATCTTTTTCGTCTCTTTTTTCTTTTGTCTTTTTCGTCTCTTTTTTTTTCTTTTGTCTTTTTCGTCTTTTTTTTGTCTTTTTCATGTTTTTCTTCATTTTGACAAAACTCTCTCTCTCTCTCTCTCAGTATATATAACGTTTAACAAGTCATTTCTTTTTTACTTTAAACAAGTAATTTACTGAATTATTTTTTTTCAAATGTAAACAAAATATTTACTATAACGTGTTAATTTCACGTCGAATCAACCCACGTCCCACCACCAAAACGTAACAAACCCATCTAATTTGCCCTTTATTTGCAAGATTAATATATTAAAGAAATTTAGTTTTAAAAACTTATTTTGTTAACCTATTTTCTTCAAGTGTACCCCCCACCAAAAAATAAATAGGTTTTCAGAATTTTTTTGTTTGTTTTTTAATTGGTTTCAATGCTTATTTTTGTTCCATCTTTCGATTGAAATGTAGTGGCTTATTTTGTTTCTTCTCTCATTTCCAGATAACCGGTGTTTACATCCAAGCAAGAATTCATTCACTTCAGGTAATGTCTTCCATCTTGAAATAATGGCTTTCGTTTCTTGAACTAATTTTTTTAATTCGAATTAATTCATAACTAGCAAAACCCGTGGAAAATCCACGCTAGTGGAATTTTTTTTTTTTTTTTAAACACACAATAAAATAAAACAAACATAAAAGGATTTCCGTAAAGAGAGAGCGAATAATAAAGGAAGGGAAAGTGAAGGGAATTTTTTTTTAAACTTAAAAACTTACAGTATCCTCTTGACAACATTCCTTTTTTTTTAATTATAAAATATAATAGACAACTTGAAACTGTAAACAGCCATCTAAAAAAAGGTTCGCTCTGTAAATGGTTTCAATGATTTTTACCTGATAAAAAACGAATAAAAAGGGAGGTAATTTGTTCCTCTCTAATTACTGTATATGATGATGATCATTATTTGTGATACCAGACAAGCAGATTAATTTATAGATCTTTATATTAACAACTAGAGTATTATTTATGCATCCATCAACCTTTCTAGTGATCAGGACCGGTTTGTATTCGTATACTTTTGTTGTGTAATCGAAAGGATGTGATTTGTTGCTGAGTGTTGAATTACCAAGAAGACGTAATTGTGTGCTCTATATTAATTTAACAAGTAAAAAAATTATTAATTATTTCAAAAACAGAAATTAAACTAAAGCTGTTTCAGCCATATTGAATATGTTTCCTTGTTCCATACAAGAGCAGATAACCCTTGACTTCATTTGCAGTTAGTTCTCTTTATAACAATTTTATTTCTATTTATTTTATATATATATATATTGCGTTGCACACTGAAAATTAACTGCGAAAACCCGTATCCAGCATCAGGAGATCTAATCCCAGATGCCCAGACAATTTTTTATTTCTTGGCCATTCAAATATTTTTATATGTATTTATTATCCTTAGTTTATTTTTGAATATAAATTTAATATGCTATTTTATTATTATTATTAAATTTCAATAACATTTTTATGCTGCCATTTTTGACGCCACTAATAATAATTTTGAATATTTTAGGGTCATATTTAGAAATTATTTTTGTTTATGTTTATGAGTGCTAAATCCATAAAACCAGATTTTTAAAATAACAGATTAAAATAAAATAGTTAAGCGATTTAATTAAAATTCTAAAAGAGAATTATAATTGTACAATCGTACAGTAAAAAAAAATATTATTTTGGAGTTTTATTATTTTATCTGTAAACCCTTTAAGATTATTAAGAATATTAACAATCAGGCGAACAAAGCACATGACATGAAATCAACGTTTTTCCTGTGAGAAGATGAGAAAGAATGTACTCCAATGTTCTAAACGGGCACTTGCACTGATTTTAATTCTATTGCCATCTTCTCCTGAAGTGTTGCTGTAAGGATTGGAAGAAAAAAGGCAAACAAATGCCCATAGTCCTCTGAAAGTCACACAATTGTTCCTTAAGTGTGGGAAGTTGACTTGGACCAGTGGTTATGCAGTCGGACTTAGGAATCGTAGTACGCAAGTTCGAATACCAATTGTTCCGTTTGCGTTCATATTTTTGGACTGATAACTTTGGAAAATGTATGAATCCCCACGTACCCTTCAACTTGTGCACATTGTGCCATTCATAGTATAACGAATGGGCAATAAGAGCGTTTATCAAAAAATGATTGTTCTCGGCATAAATAACATAAAAAAATTGATATGCCGTAAAACACCCCCACACACAAAAAAAACGAGAAGACTCACTCATTGAAAATACTTAGTGTGGACAACAAAATATAACGTTTTCCAAAAACGATTGTTATCGGAATTACATGACCTGTAAGGAGTGATATGCTGTTACACACACACAAACAAATTCTTCCCCAAGTGTATCTATGACAATCTACTCCCAACAATTCAGTCGGTGATAACCCGATTCTGCAGCTGGTAGAGTTGTACTCAATTAAATCGTACAAGTAAGATTTCCTGAGTGAACTAACAAACGAAACGGAAGTTCAAGAGTGTTGTGTCAAATCTTAGAATAAAGCAAGAATTGTCTTGAAAAGATAAATTTTTGCTTTGTTTTTTTTTGTTTTTCTCATTCGTAACTTTTCAGTGCCATAAGTATTGAAAAATCGATAAACATTTCCGACAACCCGTGTCTATCTGTCTGTTTGTTTGAGAGAGAGAGAGAGAGAGAGAGGGAGAGATTGAAAGAGATAAAAGATGTATGAACCGAGCCAATTAGGAAGAGAAACACAAGGTGTATTGATTGGCAAGTGCGATTGAAGTATTGTGGAGAGGTTTTTTTCTTTATTGTTTTTTTTTTTTTTTGGAGACAACAAACTCAAGGTGGGTGGAATGGTTTTGATAATACAAACAAAAAAGATTTGTTGTAAATTGAAGTAAACCCGATTAAAGACAGGCAGCAAAGGTGGAACAGTGGAAAAACCTTAGACTTTGGAATCATATTACATGATTTCAAATCCCAGTCAGAACTACCACATTCACTTCTAGCTGTCTCGGGCAGATGAGGCACGTTTACTCAGGATAAAAACTCATCTAAATGAAGGCTATATAAAATCCCAGGGATATACACCCCTGTAGAAAGAATAGTATATCACCAGTAAACTATCATGATACCACTTGGAAACAGATCCGAGTGGAAGAAGATAGTTTGCAAAACGCTTGATCAGTGGTGACACTTATGACAACGATTAAAGACTAAGGTTAAAAGGAGTATGGATTTAATAAAGGAGGCCTGATTTACCAAAGTCTACTCCATGAAATATTGTTCAGTTAGGCTTAAAAGTTAGATTGATGGTTACCAAGGGAGCAACGAGTTGCCTACTTGAATGTGGGATAACCATGGAACACAGTGATTGCTGTTTACAAGAGAGTTCCTATGTATAAAAACAACTATGTAAGGTGAGGACAACATTCCGCTAAACAAAAATTCATAAGTAATAAATAAGTTGAAAACTTGCCCGTTAAGTTTTTTATCACCATGGAATTTTAAAATTTAAATAGGTTTTTGGATATTTTTTCTTTATAATTTACTTCGAAAAACATATTTTAAGACTGGCTTCATTTTCTGTTCGAACTAGTGTTTAAACTCTTAGAAGGGAAGTAATTCTATCATGACTAACAAAAGTTTTCTCCCCTGAAATACAAAATAACCCAATAAAATCATAATTGAAAGTTGAAATATTTTCTCTTCGACACATATAGATTGACTTGGCAGAAATTAGCTTTTTGTCAGAATTCTTTTAATTTGAAACAGTGAATAAAATCTATGAATTAATTTCTTTGCTGTCTTCATCTTTCATAGTTGTAGTTTCACCACATTACGGCCAACATTCCCTCTGCTCTTCTTCGTCAGATGATTAACAGTTCGCAAAGAAATTAATAAATATAGTAAGAAGAAGCCTCATCTCAAAGAATTCCCAAATAAATACAATTAGTGAATAAAATGTTTTTAAAAAATCATCTTTAAATTTTGAGGTTGCTGCTGAATTGAATTTTATAAATATTTTTTGGTACCTTTCAACAAAGATTTGCCACACCGGCAGACTGCTTGCTTGCTAGATTTATTCATCCATTCCTAATATTTATTTTGATATGGTCCATTTTGGGCTGGCACCTTCTTAGAAGAAGGCACAAAAAAGCACAGTAAAATGTACCCCCCAAAAAAAATGTTAACCCTCGTTGAACAAATTTGCAGAGGAAAGGCACAAAACTCTTAATTTTAACTCTTTGTGCAATTTGTATGCTTTCGATTAATCACTCTATTAAAATAAATCATTATAGTTTGTTTTTTTACTTATAAAATTCAATTTCTTGAGCTACTTGTTTTAATTGTAAAAATCGCACTTCGATAGAAACAAATAGATGGATTGGGTTTAAACCATTTTTCTCTCTCGAAGAAACATCAACATCAAAATGGACAGATTTAGTTTATTTTTAGATGACATAAAAGAAATTGATGATAAACCCAATCTTTCTGTCTGTCTGTTTGTCTGAAAGAATCCCGAGTGGGTGGGGCTTCTTTGTCGGAAGAAATCCTATTCGTTTCGATACTGACAATAAGAATAATTTTTTTCCAGTGGCATGGCTTGAGTAAACGTCGCCCTAGGCTGTCCGCTTAGATGTCAACCTACTGATTCCCACATCACCCTATGCTGAATGGTTAGCTATAGCTAAATTGTCATACATACTCTCTACTACTCTACCAACCGGTACGTTACTGCTTACATGTATAAATCAACTTGTATAAACCAGCACAAAATCAAATACGAAAGATCAGGTGTGGGAAAACTCAGAAGAGCTATTGGTTACCACATGTCAAATTAAGATTAGCCTAGACCATATAAAAACATATTTTCCTCGGAATAAAGCCCTCTCGTGGTACCATGTAATCACATAATAATATATGATTTTCAGAAAATTTCGCAACTTAGCTTATTATAATTATTGCAACAATTTACAAAAGACAGTCCTTTGCAAAACAAATTGTGTTCGCGGCTTCAGAAGGCCAGCTATATTGATATTCCTTCCTGTCCCTGTTGCAGGTACTTCGAAAAAGAACAAGATAAAAGAATATTCGCATTGATCCCGCCAAATTATGTAGAACTTAGATGCCACTGTTGCTGGTCTTATAGTTATTAATTTGGCTGAAATTAATTTCCAGTTCTCTTCTCATGATACATTTAGGATATTGCCTTAATATATGTAGTTTTTCTGTTGGATAGCCAGAAAGTTAAGGATTTTTAGTTCAGTAGAACAGTCAAATAAGAGTATAAACAACTCACTGGGAAAATAACGGGTATTTATTAGAATAGAAACAATCCGGTAGATCACATAATGGAAAATTACATATATTTAATAAATTAAAAGCAAACTATTATCATGAAATGAATAGTTGGTTGAGTGATTTAAATAACCTACAGTAAAAAAAAAGAATACCCGAAAGTTACAACTCAAATTTAATGTTTTTTATTATCTGTGTATTGATTTTATTTGCAGACTGTTGTCTTCATTCTTCGTAGTTGTTATTACGCTGCGTTTCGGCCAACTTATCCCTTGACCTCCGTCAGGTGATTAACTGATAGGTAGTTCAGTTCACTACTCTGTGTCTTGTAACCGTAACGTGGTGTAAGATGAAGACAACAACAGTCCGCAAATAAAATCAATACATGGATAATTAAGACTTTATCTCAAAAGAATTCCAAATGAATATAAATATATACTTATTCAGACAAGTTTCATTAAAATTTTTTACTGAAACTTGTCTGAATAATTATATTCTACCTAAATATACAAAATATATACTTCTATGAAATTAATTTTATGGTTGTTTACATTTTTTCTTATATATAAAACGATTTTTAAAAAATTGTGTTACTGACTCATCAAAATATCAGTTTTACAGATATTTCATATATGAGGCGTTGACAGTAACAACCCGACAAGCGCCACGGCGTCCAAAAACGAGTTATGTATACTATTGTATTACTTATTATTATTATTATTATTATTATTATTATTATTATTCATTCTCCCCACCAAAAAGAGGTGGTATTATTACTATTATCAAACTTATAAAATAAATGATCAGGTTGCAGTAGCACACTTTCCTAGATTAAGTGCCATCGACCATTACGAAGATAATAATCTAAGGGAAATAACTTAATAGTAATTTTCTGACTTGCTTCCCTTGTCAAATTATTTGATGAAATATCTATCAAATGAAAATGCTCACAAGCAAGGAAGCAAGAAGTATTCCCCGTATTTATTCGTTATTTATCATTTTGATGTTGATTTATCTTATTATTATTATTATTATTTTAATAGTTTTGTTGACTTGACTTAAACCTGAATATATATTAACTCTAGACTAAGTTCCTTTTATTCGTTGTGTTCTGTTTTTAGAAATATTTATTTTTTCAGAAAAAAATTGAAATTAAACTTAATAAAAATAAAAATGTTAGAAATAATAAAAATAAAACATGAACATTTTTTTTATGACGGACAACGACCGTAGATGCACCTGTGTAAATTCATTTGTTGGAAAAACCATACGTTCTATTGATTTTACATTCCAGTTGTATAATGTAATTAATTTCTTGAATACCATTTTGTGACCTAAAGAAATTTATTGTTAGGATTTCTTGAGGCATGAAATTAGTTTCAAAGTTGATCTACTTACAGCAAAAGCCGATCTTAGCTTGCTATAATTTAGACATATTTCATTAAAAATAATTTTAATTTTCTTTTTTGATATTTTTAATTCAATTTTAAATAATGATATTTGGCATAAATATACTAAACTTGAAATATATACATACATACACACACACACACACATATATATATAAGAGAAAGAGAGAGAAAAATAATTATGTTTTTTTGAAAGTATTGAATTTATTTTGAAAAAATACAGATTTTGAATTTCCCAAACCACATAATTATTTTTATTTTTGTCTATATAAATTCCCAGAAAGAACGTTACGCGGTTTCTCAAAATACTAATATGTGTATATATATTAAACATTTCCTTTTTAATTTCTTATAGTAAAATATAACAATATTTCTAAAACATTAAATTAAAACAAATAATTATTACCCCACCAAAATATACTAAAAAACAAGCACCCCCCACCCAAAAAAAAAAAAGCAAATAAACTAAATAAAACAAATCACAATGATTTTGACCATTAAATGGCCTAGAAGATTGATATGCTGGTTAAATAAATCAACCAACAAACAATGCTCCTTTTTCAAATTAAAAACTGTATTTGGAGTTATTATAAAGATTCTATGAAAGAGAGAGAATAGAGAAAGTGAAATTTTACGCATAGTTTCACAACAATGCAGGCAGCAACCTTGGCCAACCAACAATGTCAACTATTCAACGGGAAATAACTTAAATTCAAAATTGAAGGTTATCTACCCTGAAATTTAAATCTTCATTTCTTTTCGATAATTTAGAATTTTATAAGTTCTAATCTTTTTGTTTCCAACGATTACATCAAATTAGACCAATATGAGCCAATATATATATATATATATATATGGTCTAATGACCGTGCAGGCGAGAAATTTTCATT
>JAYKTE010365163.1:0-10867 GCA_036873565.1 Xipholeptos notoides
TGTGTTTGTGTGTTGGCGTAATGATTAGAAACAAAGAATGAAGAAAATCTATTATCAAACTTAAGAATTGAATTCAACCAATTGATCAATTTGTAGGTAGATTCAGATTGCGAGATTTCATACAACTCCAAAGAAATGGATCAATTTAGCTATGGGAGATAACTGGAGAGAGTTGGTTAATATTCATTTCATTGGAATTTGTTAGAAAGAAAAGATTGTAAACTCGATTTTTAATAATTCTGTAGGTCCACTTGGATTTGAAGTTTTTCTTTTACTTTTCTTTCTCTACCTTTCGATCGTATTTTCATTTTTTTTTCTTTTTTCTTGTTTCTTTATTTACCCTAACCCATCTCTGACTTATATTGGTTTTCCTTTTCTCCTTGCCGTGTGAACAAAGGACGTTTATCAAAAATAATTATTCTCAGCATTAAATGATCTGATATGCTTGATATGCCATGAAACAAAATAAACAAACTAACATTATTTCTTTCGTTTAACCTATTCTCTCTTCTTTCTTTTGTTCTTCTTCTTCATCATCAATAATTTAATTACTCCTCCCTTCTTCTGTCATCATTCGTTTTTCTTCTTTCTTCATCGCTTTACCTTTATTTTATCTTCTATTTACTCTGTTCTTCCTTCCTATCTATTTCAGTCTTTTTTTTTTTTACTGTTCTTCGCTTTTTATAACGTTCTCATATTTATTTTCCTTCTTTAAAAAGGATTCTTCATTTTCTTTTTCTGGCTTTCCCTATTTTCACCTTTTTTCTCTTTTTTTTTCTTCTAACTTTCTTTTACCTCATTTTTTGTGTTTCTTCTTAAACACATACTCTTTGTTCTCCTTTCACTTTCTATACTTCATCTTTTTTTTCTTTTTTGTATGCGTCTTCTTTTTCTTTTTTTGTCTTTTTTCTTCTTCATCATCTCTTCCTTCTTTTTTAAAATTGTTTTTCCTCTTCTCACTTATTCATTTTATTTTACTTCTTCGTTTTCTTATCCCGATAAACCCATTAGACATACTTCCTGTTTGTATCATGACTTCAATTGAATTACACCTCTACAACTGCCGCATCGCTTACGACTTCCGTTTCTCACATAATGTCGAGAAATAACCGAAATTTTACGATGAGAATTTTAATTCTATCACCTTTATATGAAACGAACCTAATATTGTTGATTTACATCTAATACAAATTATGAAACATTACTGTTATTAGCACAGAATCACGTTTGAAAATTTAATGGTTTATCTTTGCAAAAGATTGCATTTATTCACGAACAAAGTTACTTAAATTTACAAGTCAACTCCATTTCTATTTCGTTCCAATTTATTTAAAAAGAAAATAATTTTGAACCAACTTTTCTTTGATGAATAAATAGATGACATCACTATGATTTATTCGTGTATATTTATATTTATGAGTACACACAATTTAATAATTTATTTAATTTTTTAAAATAAGTCTCACTAGATTTATATTTTTTAGACTAATCGTCCGTATTGCCATATGCATTACATCTCTTATTTTAAAAAAATGGATAAGACTCGGCATACATACTCAGAATACATACATCTAGAATGTAAAAACCATTATTCTCATCTTTATTGTATAAAATGTTTCTTAATTTCTTTAAATTTAAAAATTAGACTTTGTAAATAAAATCGTCTAACATATTTAAACTATTTTCCTAATACCAATTGTTTTATGCATGATATATACAAAAATATTCTAAATTTTGTAGTGTCAAAAACGTCTGGCTTGAAGCAAATACCATGCTCTCGCTATAATTACATTATAGTTTGTTAGTCATTGGTATTATACAGAGTGGTCCAAAATACTTGTAATCAATTTGATTATTTGAAATGTTTGAAAGTATCTCTTTCAGATTGAAAGAACGGTTGCATGCTGATGCAACAATCAGATCATTTAAAGATCAATATCGGACAAGAGACGACCCTCAATACGTTTGGACATTTGGGCAGACATTGGAATGTCTGCAAACAATCAGTCATTACGAAAACTGTAACTCGAACAAGACATTTCCCTCAACAAAATGCTGCACTTTCATAGCGGCTCATTTTAACTCATTTAGTTAACATTAGTCAACGAACTAAACAAAAATGACAAGTGACTAAAGTAAATATGCTTTATATTAACGTATTATTTGAGCTTCTGTTATTATATCTTTTTTTAGATCAGGTGAGGAGGCTTTTAAACCATTTTACAACATTCGTGCAGTAAAGTTTTATATGAATATCCTTTTTTAATATATTCTTATTACTTGAAGTGTAACAAAACTTTCAAATTTCAATATACATGGGCAATTTACTCTACTAGTCTGTACTGTTCCAATATTAAAGTATGCAGAAGATTCAAAAGGTTACTGTGCACCTGTAATTAAAACAATACCTGCCTCTCACCCGTGATTTAAAACTCTAAATCTCTTTGCTGATAATCATTTTCGTTAAGATTTCATTTATAAAACAATGAAATGAGATTAATGGTAACAGTACTTGCTATCATACTATCTTGTTGAAAATAGACGGTTGATAATTCTTCATTTAACTGGTCAATAAGAAGACTTGTTTTTTGTTTTTTTTTGTATAAAGATGTTCAGTGATTATCTGAACACATTGCGTACGGAGACGATAAAGATGGACTGAGAGAATGTTACCATTGTTTTGAACTCGTGCTTTTATATGACCATTGTGGTGCATTTGAGATTATGAGATTCAAGAGAATGTGGGTGCAAATTGTGTAGTCCTTTCATCTTGAAAAACAAATTTTGAAAACTAATAAAAGCTAATAAAAAGACACGCTACAAAACATTGAAGATTAAAGGAAAATTAGAAACCAGAGAAAAAAGGAGGCAGCAGACCAACCAACATTTAAAAAAGCATCTAATATGTTTGTTTATTTTGGTCTGTTTTATGCAGTAGATTTATTTACTTTGGGGCTTGTTCCTTTTTTATAAAATATTCCCAAGAAAACGAGACAGAATTGGTAAAAAAAAGGGTATTGACAATAATATGCTTGCAGTAAGATTAATAAAAGGTATAAGGCGTTTTAAAATGAAAGCGAAACAAAGAATAAAGAATAATGATTAAAAAATAGATTCTAGGAGAGATTTAAAACTAAAGTAAAGACATTTTTATAAAGAAGAAGACCTCTCAAAAGATAGTCATTGAGATAAACACAAGAGAATCGCAATTGACGAAAGAAAACGACAGGGTAGGAATAAAAAGATTTGGTTGATTAAAAAGGAAGAGCAGCAGTAAATAAACAAATAATAGAAGCACAAGGATAGGAAAAGGTTTAAAAGGATAGGAGTTACAATGAAAACATTGAAGAATTAAAAAGAAATATGTAGAAATACTTTTTGTAGACATGAATAGATAAAAATAGATGGATAGATCGATCGATATATAGATAGATAGATAGATAGATAGATAGATAGATAGATAGATATGAACAGGTAGAAATGCATTGATAAAATCATAGAAACGGAGAGGAATAGACTAAGATGGATAGATTGATAGGGAGAGAATAGATAGGATAATGCATATGAATAGAGTTATATAAATAGATAGAAACAAATAGATTGCCATAGGATTATACATTTCAGTGAATAAAAGATATTTATTTATAGTTAACAATAATAAATAATTTGCTTTCGTATACATCATTATCATTATCATTATCATTATTACTATCATTATCATTATTATTTGTTAGCATTTATTATAAATAAATACAGATTATTCACTTATAATACATGTCGAAACGAAATTTCCACATATATATGATGGACTCTCCTGTCGATTTCAACATATGAGGGTTAACAACTTAATATGCCTAGTTTGGTGTTTCATATACTTACTCAAACGTAATTGACATTTGAGTCCTGCAAAATAACTGAAAAGTATTCTAAAATAATTAATAATGTTAGTTAGTACTCTCTACCCGGGTTTCACCATCAGGATGATCAGAAGAATACCTTTTTGTAGAAGGTCTGTAATTTAACGTTAAAAATGTTATTGGATAGGGGGTGTGGATGATAAGAGGTGAGAAAGCACGTAAAATGTTGGTAATAACCGTAAATAAGAAAAAAATAAGTAAACCAGTGTTGAAAAAATATAGATAAATACATAGATTAAAGGGAAATTACGTTAATTAATGATGAATAAATCAACTACATTAACAGAAATAGAAAAAATACTTAGTGGGAAAGTCACCGTGAAAAAGAAGATATACTTAATATAGAGATTTGAAATTGCGTAAAATCATAGAAATCAGAGTAAGATAAAATTTGGAAATGAAAGTGAAAAAAGATAATGCCAATAAAAAAGTAAAGACATGAAAATAAGTGAAGGGTGAAAATCCGAATGTAAGCTACTTTTATGGGGCGCTGATTTTGCCTTAGAGGACGGACTGACAAACAAAAAGTAATTGTGAAGAATGATAATAAAACACACAAAAAAGATGCGTGTAGATGGGCAAACGAGTAAAAGGGTTTCATATCAGGCTGAAACTAGCAAATAAGAGACGCTGTATAGACCTTATTTTTCATCGGAGAATGTCATGCAAACGTTTTAAAACACGATACGCTTTTTTTCACCACACAAAACTAGCTTTGTCTTTTTTTCTTTACATCCATCACAGACAGAACAATAAAATCTAGATCTGAACCTAGCTAATTCAATGCAAACTGTTCCATTGCTTATATATATATATATACATATATATATATATATATATACATATATTCAGTGCAATCATGAATATTCATTCTTTGAGCCTATTTACGAATAGACTTAACTAGGATGGTTTTAGCGCAAATCTAGACTTGCGGATATTAGAAAAATAATAAAGAAAAAAATGAAAACCAACATAAATAAAAGAAATATAGAAACAAATAAATCTTCCGAGTCTTTATTTTATTTATTTATTTATTTTTCGTGATAAGAATCTTGGAAGAGGTTTAATTAGATACACCACATTTAGTCATTGGCTGCTTTGTTTTTACGGCATGCAATCCTATTTCTGTATATTTAAGGTGCAATCATTCTGGTTGTTGCAAAGTCTGGTTTTATCGAAAACATTTTTAGAATATAAATATTTTCTAGAAAAATATAATTTTTTTTAACAAAACTAAAAAATAAAAAACTTGGCAAAAAAAATGAAAATATTCTTCAAGCGTATACAAGGGTTGTTCCAAAAGTAATCCTCCAATTTTTCATTTTCATGAGAGGATTGCAAATTGCATTAGTATGATGACTAAACTTTCACGTTTAGGACCTGAAAATTTTATCTCTCTCTTTCAGATATTGACGGTGAAGTACTAAGAAAGCTAACCCTGTCGTAAACGTGCGTCAGTAGCAGAGATGCGCCATTGAATTCCCCGATGCAGAAAAAAATGAATCAAGTATATCTACTGGCACCTGTTAAACTTTTACGAAGCCCGTGCAGTTGATTTCTGTACAGTTAGGAGATGAGTTTGTTAATTTTTGTATGGTGACAGGGATATGAGTGACAAGCGCTAAAATGAACGCCTCGTTAACGTCCACATGCAAAACACAACAAAGTAATGTCTCATTATGTTTAAATAAATATGTTCATACTTGAAAATAGTGAATTATTTCATATAACTACTGTATATTCGTCATTATTTTGAAACTAATGTTTATATCAAGGAGTTCCTTGGAATCAACTAATTAGCTGAGATGATTGAAACTTTTTCTATGACAAGATATTTTTAGTTCCTTAGAATATTCAAACTTTTTGATTTCAGAAAACAAGTAATTAGACTAAATTCTATTCATGACAGAATTAATATTTTCTTTATTCTATAACGATTTTAATTTCATTTGAATAGTTATATATGTTTTGTTTCTAAAAGAAGCAAGTCATTGAATACTGTCCAATTTTTTTCAAACAAGAGGAATTGCCATTTTTAACTATCTGGGAGTCGATATCA
This sequence comes from Xipholeptos notoides, assembly GCA_036873565.1. Taxonomy (NCBI): domain Eukaryota; kingdom Metazoa; phylum Mollusca; class Cephalopoda; family Idiosepiidae; genus Xipholeptos; species Xipholeptos notoides. The sequence continues at coordinate 5,977 of JAYKTE010365163.1, forward strand.
ACATTGGTCTAGTCTCTAACTGTATTATTGCAAAGACTTTTATCAGCTGTGTTTTCACCGAGTAAAAAAAAATATCTGTTTTAATGACCTGTAAAAGCACTGGAATAATCTTTTGAAAAAAAAAAATGTTTTTAAATTAATTTTTTTAAATTTTTCTCGAGAGAAATTTGGTTACATTAATTCGGTAATTAAATCTTAATGCACTATGTTAATGCCATATTTTTTCCAAAATCTGTCTAATTACAATGCATCTCTTTTATTTTCTGAAACAATATTCGTTGCCACCAATGATCGTTTTATTAAAGATTGTGTTGTCGAAATGAAATTACACAAATGTGCAACATCTGCGTTATGGAAAAATAGTATGATGTTCAGTGAAGTACAGGCATTCGTTTCATAATTTCGTCTCTTCCATCTTTTTACAGAATGAAAAATCTCGAGTGCTATTAACGTTTGGGCCCTCAGAGTTTTACCTAGAATAAATGTACGCTTCGAAATGTTATTCGCAGTTTGGATTATGTTCCTTTTTCTTTTGTTTTCAAATCAGCTCAAAACTTAGATTCTTTTAGTTACTTGAAAAACTGGTTTGTAAAATAACATGGACATATTTTGTTGATTGATTACCGAAGAGGCCAGAGAGACGAAATGCACTCCACGTTGGCCCTAATCCAGTAGTGAGAAGGACACAAAAAGAAAAAAAAGAAAAGCAAAATTCAAGGTAACGATGGTTAATCCACAGACTTATCCGTATTGTTAAATCATTAAAGTTTCGTAGTAATTGAATGTAAAAGAGATATTAACAAATGAGTTAATCTATTACATTATTACAAGGCCATACAACATACATTGCTAGAAAAGCAATGATATTATGAAATACATAGAGCAGATCTATTATTGGATTAACACCAACAATGTGAATAGTGGTTCTCAATCGAGTTTTACATGGATCTTAGGGCTCCATGTAATATTTTGGGGGGAGCAGTCTACAGGCCAAACACAACAAATTGATGGTTCAAAATGTTTTTAACTAGTTTACACAAATAATGTCAACTAAATAAATTCAGTAAATTCAACTGCCTGAGGAGCTCTACTTTCCATGAACTTGCGTCGAGATGAGTTAGATAGTTTTAACGATGAAATCCATCAATCAATATTACTTTATCTTACTAATCTATCTATCTATCTATGTATCTTACTAATTTATCTATATCTACCTACCTTAGTAATCTGTATATATCATAAATCTATTTATCTATTTATCTAATAATCAAATTGATCTAAAAAAACTAAACAGGCAAAGCAAATGTCTGTATATAAAAGCAAAGATAGGAATAATAGAAGTCCAAATAATCTGAATAATGATTATCCTCCAAATTGGCTTCACAAATTCAGGCAAGGAAAAACACTGCGTATACAGCACAACAATAAACAAGAGAATAGAAGTAAAGATAATTTGAATAGTGATAAAAATCATCCTAAAAATGTAAACATGCAGTGTTTATTTATTTATTATTATTATTAGTTTTATGTAATTACTCTTGCATGCTAGATATTGGAAAAAATTAGCCAGTTCGTCTCGTATTTCGGAGGGTGAAGGTTTTCATCCCATGAAAATCAAGCAATTATCCGTTTGTATTAAAGTCGAGATAGCTGCTAATATCCAAATTCTAACGATACTAGGCGATCGATTACAAGGTCGATGTATTCAGTGATTTTACATCGGTGATGATAAGTTCCGTAACCGAAATAAATAAGTGAGCAACAATGATTGATTCCAATTGAATTCCAAACGTGAATTAGCGTTCAATAATTAGAAAACACGTTTAGATTAAAATTTAACGAAGATGATAGCGAACAAATTAGAAAAAAAATAAAATTAAATCAAACCATGTAGAAAATGGAATAAAGAAAATTTACAAGATCCATCAGAGAGAAAATAGTTAAAAATCATTCTAATAATTTTTTGAAAATGCACCGGTTTACTTCACTCGGCAAATGCGTCCATAAATTAAAAGCCCACGTGTTTGAAAAAAAGATTAAAAAAAGAAAAATTTATTTTAATGAGGACCTGAAAATAAAATTTTCATTGTTCTCAAACTTTTTTTGTTCTTTCCTTAGTTTGTTTTTATTTACAGCACTTTCTTTCTTTCCTTATTTTTCTTTTTATCTTTTAAATTCTCTCCATTTGATTTCTATTTTTTCTTCATTAATATTTTGCTTCATTTTTCTGTCATATTTCTTAATTTCTCTTCATTTTATTTCTACTTTTGTTTCTTTTTCTTTTTCAACCTTTTTCTTTTATTTTTTCTTCATGGGTATTTCTTGTTTTCATCCCTTAAACATCTCTCCTTTTTATTTTTGTTTTGTTTTTTATTCGTTAATTTTTTTCTTTGTGAACATTTCCTTTCTTTTTTCTTAAAATCTTGCTTTACTGGCTTCTTTCACTTTTCTTCGGCAAATGTCTTCCTTTTCCCTAAAATATCTTCTTTTTCCGGCTTACCTTTCTATCTTTCTTTTTTTTCTTTTTCAACTTACTCTTTTTTCTTCCTGTTTCTTATTCTTCTACCTCTTCGTTCTTTGTCATCCTTCATTTTTGTCTTTTTTCATTATTTCTTGTTATTATTGTTTTTTATTGAAGATTTTTTGCTTTTCATCTTCAAACTCTAATTAATTTTTTCATTTTTATTTTGTTTTTCATTATAAATTAACACCTCTCAGCTTTGTTTTTGATCCTTGACTGAGAGGTGATCATTGTGAAATCAGTTTTAACACTTCCGTTGTTAACTGTGGAGATCTTCGTTTATCTTATTTTGCTCCAGCTGGCTAAGTACGAAAACCTACGTTTTTTGCATACCGTTGGTAAGAGTGCCCTGTTGCGCCCTCTATCGTAAAATATGGTAAAAATTTAACTGTGTTATCGTGAAAATTATTAGTCAGACTGGTCATATTAGTTTCGTATCTATTTGAAAATATTTCTGACAAAAAATGCGGCTAGCATGCGGACACTTCTAGCGTACATTGTTTCCGAGGCGAGTGGTGTTATGATAATGGTATGCTGTAACACATGGTGGTGCCAGTTTTCTGTGTAATAAAATATAGGGGTTGGGATATGAAATTTTATTTATGAATGGCTGGCAGGGTTGGGTAACAGTTGGAAAATAAGTAGTAGTGTAAGTTTTAAGCCGGGGGAGGAGAGAAAAAGTGAATTTTTGCATTGAAATACAGGTCGACGATTTTCCTGGGATAGAGAGAGAGAGATTGTTATAAAAAAAAGGAACTAAATAAGGTAAACATATAACACTTAAAACGTAACAAATATTTAGCAAAAATGTTTTTAAAAAAAGATAAATGATGAAAGAAAAAAGAAACAAAAAAACTAGAAAAAGAAAAAAGTTAAAAATGGGGAAAATGAAGATATAGGAAATGATAAAAAAGAAAATACAAAAGATGAAAAAATAGAAGAAAGTAAAGGGAGAAAGATAGAGGAGGAGACTAAGAAAAGAAGAATGAAAAATGATTGAAGGAGAAAAGAATGAAAATGAAATTAGAAAAAAAGAAAGACAGCAAGAAATGAAAGGAAGAGGAAATGGAAGAAAAGCAGTAAGAAATTAAATTACAAAAATAAATAAAGACAGTCATAAAAGAAAGAATTAAAAGAAGGAATTAAAAGAATGTGTAAAAACAGAACATAAGAAACCTTTAAAAAAGTAAAAAGTAAAAATAAGATATTAATAATGAAAAAATACAAAAAATGTTTAAATTAAAAAGAAAACAAAAACATAGTCTTAACGAACAAAAAGCTAAATGAATACATAAGATGCTCTAAAACTTTTAAACAAATTGGAAGTGACTCGAGTACGTAATTTGTAAACGGTTCACCTGGTTATAATGGGAACTTATAGAAGTGAAGCGAAACTAATGTCAAGTTTTTCTCTTTCAAGATTGATTGTGTGGCATCTTCCGTTAAACTTACAGAATTACAAATTTCTTTTTATTGAAATATCTGAGGAAATATTTTTGATAATTTCTTGCGTTTTAAAACTGACGATTCATGCTATGTACTCAAAACTGTTTTGATTAATTTACTCCTGCTATATATTCGTTCCAAAATACCACACTGATTTTTTTTTAAACTGAAAAAATGAAAACGGCAAACCATATATGTTGTGAATTATATGTATGCTATATTTGCAATTAAATCTGGGTGTTTTTCAGCAACTCTTTGCTATCTTATAAAGAATGTAGCCATGTTTTATGTTCATATGAATTACCAGCATGATAGGTTAGTTTGGGAACCGTCTTCATGCTATGGTTCTAAAAGGGTTTGATAAAATAAATAATAACACCTAATACATTTTTTTCAAAATCGTTACCATTGATTGAAGAAACGGCTTCAAAAGTTGAAAATTAGAAAAATTGAATATGTTACGTTTCAGGCGAACTGTCAAAGGCATACTGCCTTCAAAACAATCCGTGCCGTTAAATAAAGATAAATTAGGATTCATATGTATATTTTCCAGTCATGCTATTTAATTTAAACCCATAAGTTTTAAAATGATTTATTTTAAAAGAGTGAAATTTCGAAGTCAGTTTTTTTGGTAAAATGCTGTATTTCTCTACATTTTTTTATACTATTTATAATATTAAGAGCATATTTTAAGTTTTAATCCAACAAAAATGAAAATCCCAGAAAATGGTCAAGGAGGGCCGACATCATTTGAAAAGAAGCTTGGAAATTATATTAAGACACTCGACCCAGCTACTAAATCTCTTGTTAGAGAACAAGAACAAATCGAATTTGAAAAATTGAAAAGGAAAATTAAAATCGTTTTTAATGAAAACTGAATATATATACATACATATATATATATATATATATATATATATATAT
>JAYKTE010365384.1:0-10864 GCA_036873565.1 Xipholeptos notoides
AGAGCCATTCTTATTTTGCCTCTAGCCATGGTTAAATCTGACAATGTACAGAGCCATTCTTATTTTGCCTCTAGCCATGGTTAAATCTGACAATGTACAGAGCCATTCTTATTTTGCCTCTAGCCAAGGTTAAATCTGACAATGTACAGAGCCATTCTTATTTTGCCTCTAGCCAAGGTTAAATATGCAAGTTGCAGAAATGTTTCAATTGCAGCCATATGAAGTGAGCAGCTTTATAAAGTGAACAGCTATCTTCCTTAAGTAAAAACCCGTAGCTCATCAGAGCAAATATTTCAAAATTGTTATCAAAGTGAATTTACTTTGAAATAAACAATTAAAGATTCTGATTTCAGTAATGAGATATAAATAAATGGCTTTCATGATTTCATTCATATTCTTTATTCTAAGACAAGTAAAACTCTGCAGCAGCAATTAAGAACAAAAACAAAACAAAACATTTATAGTTTCATTCAAAAATGAAAACAATAAAAAATCCGAATAGTTTTAGAGAAATTTTTATTTCTTTACTTGAAAATGATAAAATAAAATTTTAATTGTTCTATTAATCATCCCAAATAGGTTATCAAGTGATCAAAGCAAGAATATTCCAATTTGAATTCAAGAAAAAATCTAGAAATGTTATTTATTTATTCATTATTTGTTTCATATCCCAGTATTTATTGCCTTCATTCAAAAGGTGAACAAAATAACAAATGTTGCATCAAATGGTCCCAAACAAAGCAGCATGCTATGCTTTTTAAGCAACGTTCTGTGAAGACAGAGACCAGCACACACAGCAGCCAGCACCACGGCCTGACCTGACCTGGCCTGGCCTGGCCACTCATCTGTCCAACACTGTTTGAATTTAACAAGTTGACAGAGGAAATATTACTGCAGAGTAGATGGGTCCCTCCCTATCTCACTCTCTTATATCATATATATACACACACATACATACATATATACATAATATATATATATATGATATAAGTGTCATAATGAAATATGACATAAGAATGATTGAGAAATATATACATATACATTGCATTATTCATATATATATATATGTAGATATATAATATCAACAGATTTGAATTGTTAGAAAAACAGCTGTGAGATGAACACAATGAGTCTTTGGTCATTTCCAGTCTTCATATTTAGGGTTCTTTACATTTTTCACAGAAATCTGACCCCTTTCTTTCTGACTAGGGCAATAATAATAGTTATGTGGGCTGTTGTAAAATAAAGTTCCTTCTATTCATTTGGTGGGTTGTGAACATTTAGCAAAGTTTCAAAGATTCAGAGAAACTTGCCATTATTTTATTTCATTTTATTTTATTTTATTATTACTTTTTTTTTTTAATTGAAATTTTATTTCATTTTTTCATTTTTTTTTTTTGCTTTTTTTTAATAAAATTGTAAGCAAACTGAAATCGAATCTCGAGACTGAGTTTCTTAAGCTGCTTTGTTTGTGTGTGGGGTGGGTAAGTTCATTTTAAAAAATACTTCTAAAGTTTAAGAAAATTAATTTTATTTTTTACAAATAAAATCATATTTATCAAACATATACACACACAAACATATGTGCATACTATATATATATATATACATATATATATATATATATATATAAAAACACACATAATTTTCCAGCAAAAGAACTCAAAACAAAATTTTAAGTACTGAACCATTTTTCATATATATATATAGGTATATGTAGGAAATAAGAAGAAAATTAAAACAAAAATTTGTCCTATTTGTCTATATACATACACACATACATATATATATATAATCTTCTTCTCAAAATATAAAATAAACCTATAAAAACAAACTAATTTTCTTTAAATGCTTACATTTGTATGAATGTAATGTATTAAAAGCAAAAGATCAAATGAAATCTCTTATTTTGCTATTATAAATTTAGTATTTTCTGAGAAATAGAGAAATAGCAATCAACCATCTTTTTCTTTACCACTGATATATTTTTTATATTATATTAATTTCATAAAAGCATTAGAACCCAAGATAATTTTAACCAAAATTTCTCTGTATGAAAATAGGTGTTTGAAATGGAATGTTGTTTTTTTTTTTTCAATTTAATATTTTCTTAATTTACCCATAATTATATATATATATATATATATATATATATATAAAAAAAAGTTTTTTCACATCATTTTAACTGGAATGTTCCAAAATGAGATAATGATTGATATCTCTATATCCGGCAAAACTGTGATGTAGCCAAAGGATCGTATTGTTTCCAGCTTAAAATCGGTTTATTTCATTGCCAAATCAAGAAAGAATCAACTAATAAATGTAGGTATTAACTTTTTTAAGTCTAGCTTTCTTTGAGAAAAAGATTTTAACTAAAGTCAAACAGAAATTGGGACTTTTAAGATTTTTCTTTTCCTTATGTCAAATCTTTTTGATGATTGAACAACGTGGCTTTCTTTAAAGCTACTTTATTGAAATCTATTATTTCAAAATGATAAAGTGACAAAGCCCTAAGAGTAGAAAAAGAAATAACAAAATCAAACATACATTTTCTTCTTTTCTTTCAGAATAACAAATAAATCAATCAAATATCATCTATGGAAAGATGATATTGCCAAATAATTACTTCATTCATTTATAGTAGATAATCAATGTAAATGCTAATCTAGTGAAAAAGCCCTAAAAAATATTTTCCAAGTTGCTAAATGGATTGCTAAAAGCCAGTTTGACTTTGTCAAAACTATTGGATGAGTATAGATATTTGTTTGAGACGTGGAACTATCAATAATCATCTAATATTTGGTTCTAGGATTTTTCTTTAAAAATAAAGACTAAAAGGTTTTATAGGAATTTGACTTGTTGAATCAATTTTAGGGAATTAAAACATGATTATCTGAAAGATCCTAAAAACAATGAAATGATCCCTTTCCTTTCCCAATGTACAGTTGATAAACCCTAAGAGAGCAAAAGCAAATTTGATCCATTAAGTAAAACCAGACGGATAAAAAATATCAACAACTAAAATCGAGCTTATCATTTACAAAATCAATTTCGAATAAAAACGAAAATCTCATGAAATAACGTGAAACTATTGTAGATTAATGTTATGTAAAGAATTATTGCGTTGTTAATTTGATGACACCATAAAACAGTGATTGGAATGTAGGCGTTTTTAACCTAATATAATTAGAATAAAAATGAAATTGCAACAGAAAAGTTGTTATAGAAAAAAAAAGTAAAAGAAAGCCTTTTAGAATTCTAATTCTATCTCTTTCTTTCTTTCTTTCTTTCTTAATAAACCAGATGGAGATTGCAGATCCTCAACTCAGGGAAATATTTGGAAACTTCTATGGAAAAATTAAATCATCTAAATTTTTATATTCTTTTGCTGGAAAAGATGGTCGGAAAATGATTGGCACAAACCAATATTTTTTAATGCATTTGCATTGAAAAATACATGTGCTTCTCATTTCAGTGATTTGATATGGCACTGTATTTTGTTCATCATTTTTTTAAAACTGGGATTTGTACTTCAGGTGTGGAATTAATGGACGACATTTAGAAAAAAAAAAAAAAAAAAAAAATCAAAATCAAATGCAGAAAAAAAGAAAAAAAAAAGAAAACATTAAAGTTTCGGATGCGAGTCCTTAAAACTTCCACAGTTCAAGTTAAATGGCTAACTTCAAGTGCAACAAAGTCTTTGAGTTCAAAGCCTGCTAAAAATGCACACAATGACCAAGTTAGGAATGACTTTATTCAGACTTTTAAGATTTTCATGGAGAAAAAAAGAAAAAAAAAAAAAGTAGCAAAAATAAAATAAAAACAGACAAAAACAAAGAATTGAACAAAATTTTTGTTTCTCTTTTGTTTTTAAAGATTGAAAAAAAAAAAAAATTTACAAATCAAAAACAAGAAACATAAAAAAAAAAATTCTTCTACCAAAAATGACTGATTATCAACAAAATATTATTAGCTAAAAATGTATGAGAGTTACAATATAATATGGAGGAGTCAAGTGAGAAAAAAAAGAAAAAAGTTAAACCGAGGAGGAGGAGATAGAGTTTGATGTGAAGGAAGGAAGACAGGATTGGTTTTGTCCCCTCAAAATAATTAATCAAATTCCCTCGTCCTATTTTTCTTCTCTTTTCTTTTTTTTCATCTTTGATTTTTCAGCATAATGTTTAGACAAAAAAGGTATATAAAAACAGAAGATGAACAGCGAAAAGTATATACAAATCAAAGTGAGGATTATTATTATTATTATTATTTTTCTTTCTTTTCTCCATTTCTTTAAATATTCAACTGACATTTAGAGTTCATCATCTCATCTGCATAGCAGATCTTAGTTGCCAAAAAACTTGGTCAAAAAAATAAAAAAGCAAACAAAAATGTACCAAAATATACACACATCGCACTGACTTATCTTTTTTGTGTTGGTTTTACACAAAAGAAAAAATGATTATATTACACCGTTAATAAATGTATGTTAAGCAATTAATTGCAGTTTCAATTTGTGAATGCCCAAAGGGAAGAAGGTATTTTGTATAAGATCCAAGTGAATGAAATACACACTGTTGTTCCAATTGAGCATTTTCTTAAAAAAAATCATAACAGTTGTCAAAGGAGGCATGAAGCAACCTGAATCAACTCTTGAGAAAAAAAATCAAAACAAATGAAATATGTTGAATAATAAATAAAATGATAAATGTAGAAATGAATGCAAATTCCATATTTATGGTCTTAAGAAATAATAATAATAAGAAGTTGTTGAGACAAAAGAAAAGATTCGATATAATCTTTGAAATGTGTGTGGGTGTGTATGTATGTATGAATGTGCAACATGTGTTGATGGTCCAAATATGACATGATGTTGCTATGATAGATGGTCAGTAAGTAACTGATGAGTTGTGTTGGAATTCACAGCCTCAAGTGCTGGTAACCACAAAGTATCAGATTAAATCGGAGAAGTAGACAGGGGAGGGGGTATATTATTTAAAGAAATTATCTGAATCTGGAGAGGAGAAAAAAAGGAAAAAAATTATTTATAAAAGGTTTTATTAAAAGAATCTAAATAAAAAGAATGGATTTTCATAAAAGAAAAATTATCAATAATAAAATTAACAAGTGTGTGTGTGTGTGTGTATGGTGGGGAGAAATTAAAAAAAAAAGAAAGAAAAAGAAATAAAAGAAAAAGGTGTGCCCTACTAAGGAACATTAATTGTCAGCAAGTTCCATATTTGTTTCGGTGCAAGAAGGAAGGCAGCATTTATTAATTTGGTGTCTTTATCACAGTAGCTTGAAACTATTCTTAGAAGAAACAAACAAGCTTTTCAAAATAGAAAAGAAAACAAAAAAAACAACCCTTCATTTCTTGACAAAAAGAAATGATTTTTAGAAATATTAAAATATTTCAGTTTTTAGTTTTTTCTTTCATTTCTTTGCTTTGCTTTTCCCCCCAATGTTTTTTTGATTTGATCGTCATTTCTCACAAACACAACATCCAAGTGTTAGTGACTTGGATTATTTTGGCCAGAGAAAATGTAAAACTAATACAGATTATTATATTCAATCATTTTAAATGGATTTAGATTTCAATAAAGATTTCTATTAATTCTTTTGTTTCATAGGATTTTGAATTAACCAAAATTAATACTGTGAACATATATATATATATATATATGTATAAAACAAAAATACCTTATTATTAAAAAAAAAGAAAAGAAAAAGGAATCCTGCTAGTTATTTTGATTGAATATATCCTGATGCTGTGTTTGGTGCCTCGCAAAGAAACTTATCCCGAGAGCCCTGGTTGTTTTAGTCACACATACATTTAGATCAAATTCCTTTCTTACAATAAATAGACTCATATTCCAACAAACTAGAACCTCTCAAATACAAGTTACATTTTAACTTAACACCATTTTGGCATAGGATATTCCGGAACTCTTTCATTTAAAAAAATCAAGAATTTTAAATCAACATACACACTTTGATTGCACGGAAAATCAGGTTTTTTTTTTTTAAATATTTTTAGTTGTAGTTTTTATAAAAACATTGCCACTATCATTATTTTTATTATTATTAATACAATTACTTACTTTAAGATTTCTATAACTATTTTAAATTTTATTGAAATAGAATAAAACCTTTAATTATTGTCTTATTAACACTGAATAGGATTATTCACTGAATATGACAACATTCATAAATGATTCATGATTGTGATTAACATTTGAAAAAATAGTCTAAAAAGGAACAAAAAAGTTATAATTTGAACTCTAATCTAGACAAGAAACACAAAAGACCTTATGCAGATGTCTTAGTTCAATTTTAGCAACTTATAACTTCACTAGATTTAGGGAATGATGATGATGATGATGATAGGAGAATCAGTTAAACATTATGTCCTAAAATTGACGGAATTAAAACACAATCTCTAATTAAAAGTAACAACTGTTACCCTAATCTGATAGTTTAATTTTCAGATATCTTTCTAAAGCTGAATTCTGATAAGATTCTAAAGCTAGAACGATAAAATAATTGAGAAAGAAATCTAAATGTTGTTTAGTTGACAGATTTGAATTAGTAAATGTCGACCCATAGATGATTATTATTATTATTATTATTATTATTCCAAATTAATTTGAAACTATAAATCTTTTAAATATGGAACCAAACAAAAAGAGAGAGAGAGAGAGAGAAAGAGAGAGAGAGAAAAAGAAAGTAACAGATAACCATTTATAAAAGAAAAAGAAAACCTTCGAACCCTATGAGAAAGAGAAAAAGAAGAGTTGTCCTTCAGAACATTTAGATAATGGCTCGATTCAGCAGCAACAGATCCCTAAACATGGTCAGGTAATAGCAGCAGTAGCATTGCACAATGGCAGCAGGTCGGGTCGGGTCAGATCAGATCAAATTCAATTCATCCAAGTCAAATCAAAATGATCAGAAAACCTAACTCAACTATTCAACTCTGAGTCAACTTCTCCGAAAAAGAAAGAGACATAGAGAGAGAGATACACTGTCTCAAATTTTCTTTCTCCTTTGTGGAGCCATTCTGTTCTATATCAAAGTTAGTTTTAATTAAGTTAACAAACATTCATTAATATATGCACATTACAGCAAATACTTTCCAACCAGAAAGAAAAATAGATTTGTAATACGTATTTATGATACAAAGTAAATAGAGGATTTTATTATAACTTTTATCAAAAAGACATTTTTTAAATGTAGTTACCATAATTAATGAAAACCAGAATTATAATAATAATAATAATAGGCACACCCTATTATTTAATAATCTATTCTATTCAATAAAATGATATATTGAATAATGTTATACCCTACCACGATGAGGATTATTTGTAAGAAGAAATCAATCAAAAAGAAGATATTTTCTAGCCAAAAATTGGACCAAATTCCATGACAGAAGATTGAACAGAAATTCCTATTGCTGTCATCATATTCTGAAATCCTATCTAAAATTTAGATTTTAAAAAAATATTTTGTTCAAAGGGGATGAAATCCATCATCGAAATAACATTTTTTGTATCTTAAATAAAATAGCTTCAAGCTTCTGTGAGTGATATGTTAAAAAAGAATACACCACACTTTTCATTTCTTCTTTTGCGAATTGATATCAAGAGCATTCCAGCTATACATCATATTGTTTTTTTTCCTCAAAAAATATAGTAGCGGTCAATCAGCTGTAAGAATGACTAGAGTCCTCAATTTATAATGATACTTACAGCCAACCAATTCCAGTGCTAGCCACTTTGATTGTGTATGGCATTACAGACGATTATCAGTTTATACTAAGTAAAATTAGATTAAAACATGAAAGTTAATAACTAACTCTTAATGCTTAATTAAATAAAGAACTGACAAAAATGGCATAGATATAATCCAAAAATAAAGATAAACCAATCTATTTAAATAATTGAATTTTCAAATCAACTTACAAGAACATAAATTCTATAATTCAACTACTCTTATCGATAGACAATGACATACAACTTATCTTAACATCAAGTCAACATTTTTAAAGTATAAACAAAAAATTATGAAATATATTTTATGTAAATTAAAAAAAAAAACAAAAAAAAAACATAAAATAATCTATTTTTTAATAAATATATTGCTTAAAAAATTAACATAGATTAAATTCCTTTTTTTGGTTTAAATCTTGTAATTTGAAATATTTTTTGAGAAAAAAGACCAACAATTAATCCCGAATAGAGAAGCAGATTTGATGCTTTTCTACTGAGTCGAGTGTATAGCTTTGTTGTAGGTATTAACGATGGAAAAGAAATCAGTGTCATAGCCATCAAAGCAAGCTATTGACACAAGAATGACCTTGAACTTACCATACACAAAAAAAATAAATAAATAAAAAAACATTAATTAGCACAACCTTTGCTGATTTTATGGTGATTAAGAAATAAAAAAAAAAATGTCCAAGTAAGAGATTCCATTTTCATTTTGTTACCCATGTATTTCAATAATAGACAATCGTTTCGTTTTCATTTGTGAAGCATTCGATGACATTACAGAGTGAACAACTGTTCATATAGATTGATTATTGGAATATCATTCAACTATAGGTGCACTTCCATTGAGATATTGTAATAATAAATAAGAATCTGCCATAGATCTATCATCTTTTGCAGATATACTTACTCATGGTTCATACATGTTAGACTAGATGCACTCAAATAGAATTATTAATATAACCAACATCTATTCACCAAAATCAATAACAATTCACCATAATAGCATTCTAATTGCTATAATCAAGATGCATCTCATATAGGTTCTTGAGTTCAAAATTTCTAATTTGCTGATCTTTATTAAAATTTGATATCAATGTGAAGCAAGTGCACCTAATAGGTGAGTGTATATAATAATAAATAGCCTACAGTTATATGAGCAACAAGTCAAATGCTGGTTATTAAGCAAAAGAGCTTTTTTAGTTGCTGAACAGGATTAAGGTTTCAAAAACAAATTGTTTGTAGAGTGAAGAGCAACAAACGGAACATCTTGGATGTGTTAAGGAGGAGCAAGGCCAGGAGCAGCCCTGTTCCCAGATGAATGTCAAGCGGGTGCACAAACAACCATTTTCAAACCAACAAATCAACTTCAAGTTTAAGCTATTCAACAAGCTGGAGAGAAGTGTGACTTTTTTTTTATCTTATCAACATCGTTTGTCTTTTTGGAATTGTACGTACACACAGCATCCTTTGTTTTATTTAGGGAGGAGGGTAAAAGTGAGTGAATGAATGAATGATCGTTATAAAAAGAATTCAAAAAGTGGAAAAAGAAACTGGATATAAAATGCTATTCAAAGATTTCCTTTCTTTCATAAAAGAAGAAAAGTCCAAATTCAATTTTTTAAATACACAAATGTAACAAATGTATTATTCATGTATGTTTTCCTTTTTTCTTAAAAAAACCTCCCCAGAAATTATACAAAACTTAACATTTACATTGGGTTGACATTTACAAAAGACCAAATATAAAATGGAAGACATTTTACAACCTGGTCAGATCAAATGTCTTCTCAGAATCTATTCTTGTTAAGTTTGTCACAAATCACGGTACACAGACTGATTGAGTGCTCGCTTGCTTGCCGGTTGGCTGGCTACATACAATGTGTATGACTGTATAAAATTTGGAGTCTTAAAAAGTATCACACAAAATGCGATACCCAAATTGTTTGGGGGTCAATGAAAGCACGTTGTTAATAGATTTTCAATTAAAAAAAAAAAAAGAAAGAAAGAAAATAGTACGAACATTTTCAATAAAAAATGAAGATGTGTTCTTAATAAAAAAAAGAAAAAAAAAAGAAGCAGTCAACAATTCATTTTTAACAGTCCAAAATTATCTGGAAGACATTTAAATATAAATTTTGGACAAAGGATGCATTAGGAGAAGTAAAAATTATATTTGAAAAAAAGAAAGACAGAAAAGAGAGGACCGACCAAGTTATTCCTCAGGATATATAAAGGGGAAAATTTTCGTTAAATAACTTGGCTGTATATTATTAATTTTTAATTGGGCCATTAATTCTAAGAGAGTGAGAGACGACCCCAAAAGAGCTCAGATAAGACATTATTCAGAACTTGTTATGGAAAACCAAATCATTCAGTTCTTTTAAATGATGATAAAATCTGAATAAAGTCGATACCATTAGAAACCATCCACCAACAATTTGGTACTAGAACGTTGGTAGAGTGGTAATAAACGGCAGTCGAGGTTAGAGGTATCTCTTTGGTCTTAGACAAATTGCAACATGTTTCTGAGTAATTGTGTTTAATAACACAGTATCAGTAAACGGTTACAGATGCTCTTACACACACACACACACACAAAATTTGTTATGAACTGATTTTTTCCTTGCTTTTTTTTTCTAATGAATGCAGATAACGTTATATTTAAAGAGGAACAAGAAATCATATGAATTCAGATCATTTAAATATGCATATCTCATTTGAAAAAAGCATAGCAGTAAAAGTTCACAACTGAACTACCTTCATTGAATTTGTGCAAAGAAAATGAATTTTGTTTGAAGAATATTAAAGACATTTACAAAAATAGGAAAGAAATGGATTGTCTAAATAAATCTATTTGTCCCTTTTAAAAACATAGAAGATTTGAAATCCATGTTTAAATATCGAAGAACTTGCTTGGCTTACTCAAAAGTATTTGATCAAAATTAAGAGACAAAACGTTCTGAAGCCTAAGACTTTGAGATGCCTGTTATACAGAATAACAAGCATTTCAATATTTAATGCTATATTATACACACATATTTATACATACATTCATGCTTGTTTATATGCATGCATATTCATTTGTATATATA
>JAYKTE010365495.1:0-10864 GCA_036873565.1 Xipholeptos notoides
GATATATATATATATATATATATATATGTATCTCATCTACTGTTTAACAGATTCAAAAATAAATTGGTTAGTACATAGCGCCATCTCAGCCATATTGACCGAGGTCTCCAAGGAGTTTTTCCAAGACGTAAGACAATCCATTAACAGAGGTTTTCCCAAGGGGTCCCTTTTCCGAAAAGAGTTCTCGATTCCACTACCATTTGGCAAACCAAAATGGTTCAGCATTCTCCCCGAACCAAAGCTGAAATAGTCCTCGGGAAGGGGACTCAGTTCCGAGACTTGGAATTCGGCAGTGCCACAGACGCACGATGTTAGGTTCGGGTCGCGACCGGCCAGTTCTGTATCAACTGCCCACAAATGACCACCGGTCGGGTGGGTGTAGCACTTTAGCCCTGAAGAGGCCTGGGGGAGGGAGGACTGTTCTAGACAGCGGCAGAAATATTCACAGACTTCCAGCAACTGATAATGAGAACACTTCAGTTCTTCACTCAACGATTCTTTCTCTGTATTTACCTGAAAAATAAAACAAATTTAAATCATATATAGTTTAGGAGTTTTTTTTTGTTTTTTTTTTTAAAACACAAAAATATAATAATTACTTCCGTCCAAAAACAACATTATTACGGGCCGGTGGCATGGCGGATAGAAGTGGCAAATCTTTGCATTTATTGCACGTTATCAGCAGTTCCAAGCAGTGCTACATGGTGCTACACAAGGCTTCCCCACAATAAACAGATTTCTGTGTGGCATTTGGTTTGATCACACTCATATGTCAAAATCAGCAAGTGAGTCAATCATACAAATATATAGTAATCAACTGCTGTCTAAATATACTGTATATATATATACATATATATATATATATATATGTATAATTAGTGGGTCAGTCAACTGAAGTTTTAACATCATAGTCTTACCCTCTTCAATTCAAATGTATTAGTCTTTTTGAGTTGAAGGGCTCAATGTGCCCAGGAGTTGGGAATTAGTCATTTGACTAAGGTTTGAACTTGTGTATTATAATTCCAAAGTTGAAGCATTTAGCCCCTTGCCCACTATGACCACTTAATTTGTTCCATAGTTTCATTTATTTCATTCAACTTTCATTGAAGAATGATTATATCTGCTAGCTTGTATTGAACTGTATTGTCAAATTTTCAACAAATAAATCAAGTGACAGGAATGTCTTATTTTATCACTGTAGACTTAACATTGTCTTCTCATTGATTGATGATAGATAGAACTATCTATAAATAGTTTCATTTGAAGGTCATTTCATAGACTTGAATAAGTCAACATCGCTATTTCAATGTTTATCATAGTTAGTACCATCTATAAGTGATGTAATATGAAGGCCTTATTTTGTACATAGATTTGTCGTTGTTATTTCAATTCTTTATTATAATAACTATCCTCTCTAAAGAATTTTGTTTAAATGAAGACAGTTATGTAGATACAAACAAATCTATTGTAACTGTAATGAAATCGGCCTTTACTTGTGCTACCAACCTAGGTGAACTGATGTCAAAAAACACAAAGGTAATTGTCTTTTTCTTCAGCTAGAGCCTGTAGGACTTATCCAAAATAGGAATAAAAGATCAGATAGCACAATAATCTCTGCATTCCACAGCAGCTAGTCCCTAATTTGCGGATGTGACCTGCATCATCACCTTCTTGGGCAACAACAGACTTGGCTACTGTCGTCGAAAAGACTGACGATTTCAAGTTGGCAGAATACCAGCTGCTTTCAGATAGGTCTCTCTTTAAACCAAAATGTCCATTGTCCTAGACTCACAAACCATCTCTGTTTTCTGTAGTTCATTGTGCTTGAGATGGCCATCTTTTTGCAGACCGTTCTCTTCCACTACTACCCCACTAACCAACCAACACCAAAATGGAATGGCTATTTCAACAAATTTATCTTTCCATTCTTCTAGGCAATACATTGCAAATTATTTCCATTGGGACCGCAAATCATTCAAATGGTTGTTCCTTTCAAAACTGTTAATCAAACTTTACAATCATATTTCCAGGCACACTTATACATTCATAGGGGAGGGGTTGAATTAGAAGTGTAATTGATGTTTTTAGCCATAGTAAAAGTTGCATTTGAATGCCAAATACTTTGGCAAGTTAGCTTTTTTTACTTATTTATATTTCTAAATCCCTCTCTCAGTGAAGAATAGCTTGGACTTTGGAATCATTATACTCGAGTTCAAGTTTAATTCATTCTGTTAGGATTGCATTTAAGCTGATACTCTTGCAAAGGTATAAATCTCCTTATTGCCCTCTAGCTAGGAGTTGAATAGTACAGCTATTGCTATTCAACAAAATGTGTTGATAAAGGAATGATGTTCATAAGAAATGATTACTCTCACTATTAAATGACCAAATAGGTTGAAAGATGCCATTAAACCCTAAACCAATCCCTCTATACCCAAACGCCTCTCAATCTCTCTCTCTCTCTTTCTTTCTCTCTTTCTCTCTCTCTCATAATAATGATAGTCAAGCCTTAAAGATAAACAGATAAATAGATGACTTCAGTTCACAAGAACTTAATCTATCTGTTCACTATTGAGTTAGTATTCTTTTTCCCTTCCATTTATAGGTTATATACTATAATTAATGTTCTTTTAGGAATCTGTCAATAAAATAGTCATATGATTGTTAGAATTAACTGATCATAGAGACTGACAAGCTGTTAAACAAAACTAATATAAAGACAGAAATATAAAATTAAGTTTGTTCAAATGCATCTCACAGTGTATCTTGATGATCCTCTTAATAACCATCTATCAATCTTTGTATATTCATAACAATCTAATACTCTTGCTCTGAATACTCAAAACTATATAATCTATACCTCTTTATTAATCATTTTGAATTACACTTGGTCTCTTATTTTTCTGTATAAACTAATACCATAGGGAAAAGAAAAACATCTGGTTTTTTACCTTTAAATATTAGATTGAACCACAGTAGCAATTTACTGTAAGCCAGAAGACACCAGGATTAGAATATTTTCATACACGATTTTAATAGAGAAGATGATCAATTCTATTATATGTTAACATTTCCTATAATGTTCTAATTTAACTATGTTTAAAATGAAACTATATGTTTTAGCCATAAATAATTCATACCTTTAAAAACTTGAAAGTACCCCCTTTTAAAATGGTATCATTTTTGCAAGTGAATAATAGTTTAAAATCTTTATTTTTGATCTGAATGTACCATCTTATGTTTTTTTAAGCAAACCTTTTTTTACTCATATTGACCTGCTATTTACAGTTGCAAATGTGTATCATAATGTGTTGACATCACACAATGTTTAATACATAGTTTTTATATTTTCTTCTTCACATAAAATTAATTTATATATTTTATCAAGTGTTGTTTGCTGTTCTTTGATTTATCATGTCCAGATTATATAGGGTTAGAAACTTAAATCAATACAATTAATGGTAGTTTGATAAATTATTTTTGCTCTGAAGGAATCTGGTTATTGTTGGGTGGTTTTTATATGGCATATTGAACAAGTTTATATAACACATGTATAATTTATATATATAAAAGATTGTTTGTGACAAAGAGGGAGGAGTGGTAAAAGCTTGGACCCAAGAAATGTATGAAATGAGTTTAAATCCCAGTCAAAATCATTAAGTTTGCTTTCAGGGAAGATGAGGCTCATTAACTTGGAAAAGTAACTAAGTTAGGTGAAGGACAACATTGATTCCAAAACCTGGGTCGATGAGGTATGTCAAGTCAATGAGCGTGACTCATCTAGGAGAAGAAAAATATTGGTTACAAAAAGTTTGGGAATGTAATGAACATGTAAAACTTGTCTTGTGCCTAACTCGGTTTAGTGCTCAACCAAATATATATTATATATAAAAGATTGTTGCCTATATTCAAAGTAGTCGATATCAGTGGTAGTATGAGTAGTTGATCAGCATAGACTTGGAATCAATGGCCTTTGGTGACTTTTAGTTCTCGCCTGTGCAATCATTAGTCTGATTGCTCAGGCGAGCACTGAGAGTCACCAAAAGCCAAAACTCTGATTATGCTGATCAACTACACATAGATAAATATATAGATATAGATAAAAGAAAGTATGAACGCAACTAAACAAATATAAAAAATTCTTCAAACTTAATAATTGATTTGGCATAAAATGACCCACGATGGTTAAAATGCCATAAAACCCCAACCAAACCAATCAATCTGAATGCTTGACCATATATTTTAGATAATTAAAATCATTCAAATTTAATCTATCCATCTTAGTTCTACTATTTAATCCATATATGTAGGGAGAAGAAGATTTCATAGCTTTCCAAAGGGTTTTCATTCTAACTGAATATGTAATGTAACAATTGTGATTCAAGCAAGCATATTATGATTCCAAAGCTGAAGCACTTAGCCATTGAGTTTTTCTCCCTCTCACTAATTTATTGAAGATGATATTTATTTCTCACTCTTGACACATTTAGATCTATCAATCTATCTGTCTCTGAACATTCTAGAAAGGTAGGATTATTTGAACTGAATGAATAAGAATTGTATTTTCAAAGCAATTGCGTGCTCATCATTTGTTTAAGAAACCTCCACCTTTGCAGTATGTACAATACAAGAATGCAAACAAAGTCAAATAAAGAAAAAAAAACCAACCCCAAATTTGTATTTTAACAAAAAACAACGCTTGAAAGCTGTTTAAACCCATTTTAAATCTTTCCAACAAAAATGCAGTAAAAGAGAAATTTAATTTAGAAATAATTTTTTTTTACTCTCTTTTTAAATACCCAGCTGATTTGACGTGGACATTTTCCCTGTATACTCCATCTTGTATGAAGTGATTATGAAACACTGAAAGTGTTATTTGGAAAAGCAACATTTCATAGCTTTTAAATTTATTTACTGATAGCTAGCAATATTACCTTTCTTTGCCCAGTGATTATAATTTCTAATTTTGAAACTTTAAGTAATTTTTAATCATTGTCTATTGATTTTCTTATTTAGGAACCTATTATAAATTGATCTAAAGAACGTCAACATTTATCAACTTCATACAAATGATAAAAATTATACCAACAAAAATGTACAGAGCTTTCAGAAAGTCACTGTGCACATTTTATTGTTTTTTTGTTTTTGTTTTTCTTTTTTTTTAAATAAACAGCAGCAATCTTTTCAAATGCAAATTTTGATGAAATTGAGCAATGAAATCTATTTCAGAGCTTATGACACAGTCAGCATTCTTAATAATAACTTGACTACTCTAAACATTTTTAGTTTTACAACACAAGTTTTGGTTTTGGTTTTGAGATTATATATCCACAGTAACTTTTTTTATGCACTCGAAGTGGAAGTTTTGGGGTAAAAAATATTGTTTTGTAAGTGTTGAGAAAAGAATGTTTAATCTTGAAACCAGAATTTATTTCAATGACTAGAGAGGACAAAGAATAGAATCAATTTTGATATAAAACTGAAAGACAAAAACATTGACACTATTCAGAACTAGAGTTCTCTCTGTTTATTCCACTATAGTTTTGTATTATTTAAAACAAGAACACAGAAAAAGAAAAGAAGTCTATAAGTAGATACATATATTTATATTTAGTATATTTTTACAGAATATTATTCTCTAATAAGGAATTATTTTTTTAAATTGATATACTTATATTAGAAATCTTTTGATTATATGTACAGAGATCAATATCAGTGATAGAGCCTGTTTAGTGGATTAAGTTAGACATAGAGTCCATGGTGACTTTGGCAACTCTAAGTTTTTGTGTGTGTATAATTGTAGGTTGGGTGCTCTGCTCCATATCAGTAACAGTGCTTGTTTAGTTGATTAGCTTAAATACAGGGTCAATTGTGACTTTGACAACTGTAAGTTCCTTACATGTGTGTGTGTATATGTGTATGTGATTGGTTATAAAACAGTTTTAAAAAATAAAATAAAATCCACTACTAAGGATTACAATCGGTGAAATATTTAGTCAAAATCGTTTATAGACAGAAAATCTATTCAGATTTTAGAATGTTAATCTGTCTATAAAAAGATATTTTAGGAAATGTAACCCACTCATTTATTCAGTAATGCTAGAATCTTGTACAGTTACAAGCTTACAGTGGAACAAGGGGGAAGAAAAAGATTCTTAGAAATAAAAAAACAAAAAATGAAAGCCATTGTATGAGAAGAAAATGTATTCAAAATTGATTTCCTATGGAGTTTTATGTATTTATTTGTTTGTTTTGTTTGTTTGTTTTAATCGGCCTGGTTTCATAATATGCATTCAATATGACTCTTAGGACGGTTTGGTTTTTATTTGTATGTCAACCACTTTGGTCATTTAATGCCATCAACGTTTTTCATCAACACATAATTTGAGTTATAATAGTTGCACTATTTAGCAATACCTGGTTGATTGATTGATTTGTTAAATAGCATATTAAGCTTTTTGGTCATTTAATGCCGAGAATGATTGTTTTTACCAATAATCTTTTTTATCATCATATCATTTAATTTTTAATTTTTAATTACACAAGTTGTACATTTATTTCATAAATGGAGGAAATATGGGGATATTACCTTTCCTAAGGGTATTATTAGCCCAAATTTGAACATAACAGAATGACTGTGATTATAATTCACATATTACGATTGCAAAGTCAGAGTGCTAATCCATCAACAGACTTTCTCTTACTCATACCTGGTGGATATATATTCATTCATACCATTTCCAGGAGTATTAGCCCGAATGTGAATGGAACAGAACATAACATCTTGGTTTTTAACTTGTGTTTTACAATTTTGATATCAGAGTTACTAATTATTATTACTCTGACCATTAAAACTTGTTTTCCTATCTTCCTTATTATAAATTTATTTCAGCTAATATGGTTTTCAACCTTCCTCAGGTGTCACTTGCCATTTCAGAAAGTCTCATGTTAAACCTCAGTAAGTCTCATATAAAGCTCAGTAGCTTTCAAACCATTCCAAACTGAATCCTTTATTCATTCCACAGAGGTGGATTCTTCACATTATGTAAACTACAAGTATTATTATTAATCTATTTTAAATATTGGCTGTTACTTGTGTCAGGATTGAATCTATAATCTTCAGAAAAAAGGATATGAGAATAAAAGTCCAACTAATACAAATAATACAAATTGGCAAGCCTCTTAGAAATTAAAACAAATTTGCTTGCTCTTGTCTATTTGGTTACCATATTCTCTCCTGACAAAAGCAATCAAGCTGGAATGCCAACGATTTCTGGTGTAACCAGTCTTTAATTGGTAAAGCGTTTATTCATTTATTTTATTTTTTAGTATTTCATTGCTCTTTAACTGCTAAAATACTGATTAAAAAGTGAACACACTCGTTAAATCTTGAGATATTTTCATTTGAGTTAATAAGATTATTTGGATCTTTTGTAGAGTAGTATTAATGTTGTTATCCTACGCGCAAACGAATCTTTTTAAGAACCAAGCATGAGCTTTGTCAACAGCACTCTTCAATCATAGAAAGTAGAGAAGTTGTCTACATTTTAAAATCATTCTAGTGCTATACTTAATAACAAAAGCTTGTATTAATTGCAATCCAAATCCATTAATTAGCAATAATGAAACTTAAGAATAAGGCAAAAATATAATTCTGTTTTTAAGAATTAGTTAAAGTGTCATTCAAATGTAACATTAAGTCATTCAAATGTAACATTATTAGACGGCAAGGGTCATAATGATAGAACTATTATAATCTAATAATGATGAAGATTGTAAGAATTATGATAACTAGCAGGACCTGTGGAAATTCCAATAACAATTTTATTTTCATTTTAATGAATGTATTATGTTTTGTCAAAATTACACAATAATAAATCCTCTAAACAACTTGGGGAAATCTACTTGGGACAGTGGACAGGCAGTTGGATTTTGGAATCATAATATGCAAGTTTGAATCCTAGTCATTCCGTTTATGTTCATATTTGCACTAATTTGAAAGGTATAAATCCCCACTGTCCCTCCAGCTATAAATTAAATAATGTATATTGTGTTATTCAAATAACAACACGTGGACAAAAAAGAAAATTTGAATGATTGTTCTCAGCATTAAATGAACTAAAAAGGTTGATATGTCGTAAAATTAAACAAACTAAACAACTTGACTTTTTTAAAATATAAAATAAAGTAGACAAAAATACAATTTTAAACCTTAAACTTAAACAACCATGTTCTTTTTAAATTTTTCTACAAAAGTTTTTTGTTATTTCCAAAGCACAGTGTCATTAAAGGGAGGTAATTTGTTTCTCTTTAATTACTGTTTGTATCATGATTGTTATTTTTTATCTACATATGCACTGATATATTTAAAGTATACATTGTTAACTAGGTTCGTGAATAGGAATTTAGATTTAGGAATTTAGTTTAGAGAAAGAAAAGCATAAAAATTGAATTAGGTACAAAATAAGAATTTTTATGTTTTAATTCTTAAAATATATTTTGGTTAGTGAACTATTTGGATGAAAAAAAAATTTCCAACAAGGGAAAAAAGTAAGATATTTTACTGATATAGCATTTTAGTCAATGAGACATTTTTATATAATGTAAAGCTTACAATATGAAATTTAGAAAGAATTAAAAAGGCTGAGGAAAATTGTTGGAAACAAGGCTTACAACATGATAAAAAACTTCAAAGTAGCAGGGAGAAGAGCAGGACTGTGCTGAGGGCCCCTGCAATTGCAGGTGGAGGCCACAAGTTCCTTGGGGGCTGCAAGGCTTCTTGGCTTCACAAATCTATTGTAATGAAAAAA
The DNA here is from genome assembly GCA_036873565.1 of Xipholeptos notoides. NCBI lineage: Eukaryota > Metazoa > Mollusca > Cephalopoda > Idiosepiidae > Xipholeptos > Xipholeptos notoides. The sequence goes on from JAYKTE010365495.1 coordinate 8,811, forward strand.
ATATTATCAAAATAATTATTAGGATTAACTGAAAAATCATTATCATACTTGCATGTTGAAATATATATCTATCAACCCATCTCTCTCTGTCTCTGTCCCTCTCTCTTATTAATACATATAATATTTGATAGAAACCTTCAGTATGTTGGGGTGTGTAAGTAAATTGCATTTCATGGGTAGAGGGGCTGCAAGGGGCATTCTATGGGGGGTGGGGAGATGGTACTAAGCACGCCACTAGAAAAGAGAAAAAACTCCTACAGTTGTAAAAACTAAAGAAAATAGTAAAAAAAACAAAAAAAACAAGATCACTAAGGAATCAGTTTGTTTCTGTGGATTATAGCTGAGCTTTCAACTGTGCCCCTAGCAAAAGAAGATACTTAAGTGAACAGGAAAAAAGACATAACTAAACAACCAGTTTGTTTGTTTGTGTTCATCATAGCTGAGTTTGTGACCACGCCCCAAGCTAAGAGAAAATAAAAATTTCTAACTAAACAACCAGTTTGTTTATGTTCATCATAGCTGAGTTTATGACCAAGCCCCAAGCTAAGAGAAACTAAAAATTTCTAACTAAACAACCAATTTGTTTGTATTAGTTATAGATGAGCCTGCATATTCTAGCAATGTCTTAAGCTAAGAGGATTTAAAAACAAAAAGAAAAAAAAAACACGTTTATCAATGTTAGGTATTGCTGACTCAGTAAATATGCCCAAAGTGAAACTTCACTGCCAGGACATCTAACTTCAAGGCAGAATTATAACACAACTAGATTTCCAGGTATCATAAATGTCTAAAAAAGAAACACCAAGTGGATTGCAGTACATAAAATTTAACCTATAACCATTATGACACAGATTGGTTTAAAATCCATTGTTAATACCTGTCTATAAATGGTTAATGGTTCAATCTTTACTGCAAACGATAATAACTAAAAGAAGTACATATATTTAACATTTTGACCAATTTGAGAGCATTCTGTCTTCACAGATAAAAAAGGGTTTGGTTTGAAACTCTGTACAGATTCTAAAAAACAATTCCCCCATTGGAAGATTGCCAAGTTTAACAAGTGGAAATAAAAACTAGAAACAGTTTAACTAAACGGCATTGCTGAGTTTCTAAGTGTTAGATATTCATTAGTTGTTCCTCTTTGATTATGGTTATTACCACTATTCCTATTACTGCAACCTCCTGCCACATAAGACATCATGTGGCAGACTAATAGTTTTTTACACTCTCAATAAACTACTCGATATGGCAGAAGATCTTTCTTTATTCTTTCCATCTGATTAACTCTTTACCAATATGGTTTTGCACATAACATATAATGGTGTCAGCATAATATAAAAGTGAGCTTAGTCCAGGCAAAACTTTAACACATTCTATTTTCATGCAAGGACGTCAAACTACAAGACTTAACTACAATACAACTATGGGAAAGTCACTTGGACAGTGGTTAGATGATCGATCTCTGGATTCATAGTACGTGTGTTCAAATATGAGTCATTTTGTCATGTTCAATTGTGGACTAAAACCCTTTGGAAAAGTATGACTTCCCATTTTCCTCTGGCTATGGATCAAATAGCAAGGGTGAATGGAACCCTCTAAGCTGTGGTAGGCAGCCCATCTAGGAAAAGGGCACTCCAACCAAAAACAACACTCATGCTTCTTGCGCCTGACCTGAACTGTAAAAAAAAACACCTGAAGGTGTTGGGATAAAGAGCTAAAAAGGGCTTTTGCCTGCAGATACGGTAAGTAGTGGACTAGCGACTCACAGCTCTTACTCTTGCATTGTTAGGCCTCAGAAAAGGCCTTTCTGAGGATGACTGAATCATTATCACTATATTTTAAATTACTATAAAAGTCTAAAGAATGTACTCTACACAAAACTGGATCAAGAAAAATGTTTAGTATAGTTTGTAACTCTGTGCAGATTCCGGAAATGATTCCCAAGTTTAACTATGGTTAACAGAACGAGAGCAAGCTACCCCCGTAGTGTGAATAAAGGGTTAAGTTTGAAATTCTGTAATTCCCGATTACGACAAGAAGGTTCCCAAGTT
>JAYKTE010365606.1:0-10863 GCA_036873565.1 Xipholeptos notoides
AGTTACTAGCCAAACCCATCAAATGTTATTTCACTCTAATCTTATGAATAAACCAATATTATTGGTATAGAGTACATAGTTCTATTTTCTCTTCTATCAAACCTTTCATTGTTTAAATAATTTCACTTTGTTCGTTTTATATTATAAAAAGGTTGAAAAGACATTTTTTCACTCAGTATTTGAACGCAAAATTCAAGGACTTTTCAAGTCTGTACAGATCCTGTGTAGAATAAATTGTGCAAATCCAAACAACATGAAGGCTATGAATCCCCTTAATCCCTCTAACTATGGATTAAATAGTGCAATTTGTGATTTTTAAACAATGTGTTAAGGAATGGAAAACGTTTATAAAAAAATTGTCATTATCAGAAATAAAGAAGAAAAGAAAGAAAGAAAAGAAAAATTAAAGGAAATAAGGAAGAAATGAAAAAAGAAGGAAAATAAGGAAGAAGAAGAAAAAAAGAAAAAGCAGAATAAGAAAGGAAAAAAGAAAAAGGAAAAACAAAGAAAGAAAAAGGAAGAAAAAGAAAGAAAGAAAACAAATAAAAAAGAAAGAAGAGAAAATAAAGAAAAAGGAAGAAAAAAAGAAAAGGAAGTAAAGAAGAAAAAAGAAAAATTAATAAAAAAAATGTCGTTTTTCTGCAAAGTTTAATCTCTTTCTTTAAATTAAATAGTAAATTTCACTTTAAATTATTTTTCATAAACGTTTAAATGTGAAGGGTATAAAAATATCGATTTTTCGTGCACACTCCTAGTGTTAGAAGAAAAAGAAAAAAAAGTTATTAGGGGGTGTGGAGAAACTACAGGTCGACCAGACAATATATCTAAATTATACTTTAGCTTTCCTTCGCTTGATAAACTAACTGTGTAACTATTCAAAATACTACTCAGTGATTCACTTCAGCGCACCTGTCTGTTAAAACGAACGCACTATTCATTGATTGTAATTGTAAATTACAATGAGTGTGTTACTGTTGTGTGGGTGGTATGGGTGACTACTGGAATAAATTATCAAAATAATTTAGAGCATGTATCAAATATACAGACTATAGAAGCGTGGCCATAAAAACACTCCTTGATTTCAAATATTCATAATATGATTTATTGAGTTCATAACCTTATAAGTTTGATATGAACAGATATTAACAGTTTTATGTCATGATTTTTCTACAGGCTGGCCATAAAAACACTCCTTGATTTCAAATATTCATAATATGATTTATTGACTTCATAACCTTATAAGTTTGATATGAACAGATATTAACAGTTTTATGTCATATGATTTTTCTATAGGCTGGCCATAAAAACACTCCTTGATATCAAATATTCATAATATGATTTATTGAGTTCATAACCTTTGTTATAAAGTTTGATATGAACAGATATTAACAGTTTTATGTCATATGATTTTTCTACAGCCTGGCCATAAAAACACTCCTTGATATCAAATATTCATAATATGATTTATTGAGTTCATTGATATGAACAGATATTAACAGTTTTATGTCATATGATTTTTCTACAGGCTGGCCATAAAAACAGTCCTTGATTTCAAATATTCATAATATGATTTAAAGTTCGATATGAACAGATATTAACAGTTTTATGTCATATGATTTTTATACAGCCTGGCCATAAAAACACTCCTTGATATCAAATATTCATAATATGATTTATTGAGTTTATAACCTTATAAGTTTGATATGAACAGATATTAACAGTTTTATGTCATATGATTTTTATACAGCATGGCCATAAAAACAACAACTATGAAGATGTGGACTATAGTCCGCAAAAATGAACCCTGGAATTGTATTACACGAGTTTAAATCCCAGTGAAAAACCACTGCATTCACTTACAACTAACTCCCAGGCAGATGAGGCTCGTTAACTCAGGAGAGTAACTCATTTAGGTGTAAGGATAAGACTGATTCTAAAAAAATTGTGGATGAGACCCATCAACGCAAGGAGAGTAACTCATCTGGGTGAAGGACAAAAGTGTGTCCAAAAACTCCATGAATGTCATGAGCTCGTGAGTCTGGCGTTCTGCATAACTAAGTTTATTGCTCGACTGAGAATATCTCATATATACAAATTTATATAAAAAATATGTTTAAAAAAAACAATATGGATATAGTAAGATAAGGCCGAGATTATAGCGTTTCGAGGAAGTAATACCTTTATCGGAACGTATAGTAGATGATCATTTATTATTTATCTCATATCATTAATTATTGAATCTACAATGATATCTACTTTTAATACAATCCAACAAAAATGAGGGATGTTTTAAATAGTATCAAATTTGGTGCCAAAATGCATTGCCGAAAAATAAATAGGAACAACAACCAAATATACGTTATCCGTTACCACTAACAAAAACAACATAAAATAGTTGAGAAAACCAAATAAATCTGGGGAAATGCGTTCAGTATATAAAATATTTAGTTAACTTTTACCATTGATTTTGTAAGGAGTATCTATAATATTGTGATGCCAGTACTTAATCTATAAGTCCTAGGTTGCTCTCAAATATATATGGAATAGCTGTGGATCTTTGAATTCCTGACGTGCACTAAGCCATGTGATGCCTCACCCCATCTTCTTTCCAGTTATTTACTCATTTTTAGTATAAAAAAATGTACCTATACTACTTTCGATCATTAAAATTCACACCCTGAGCTGAGAGGGAAAATATAACAAAATACCAAGGATTTGTGTATGATATGAAAGAAAATTGGAAAATAAAAGAGGTTTCAATTATACCAATCATCATCGGAGCAACAGGGCTCATGAAAAATAATTTTAAAAATCACTTAGCAAGTTTACCCGGTAAACCAAGTGCAAGTGATATACAAACAATTGCACTGAAAGGGACGGCTAGAATCCTAAAAAGTTCCTCTTTTTGGACTCATTAAAACAAGGGTAATTGTTAAACATCTGGTTAGATGTCCCATTCCCTAGAGGAAAAAGATAAAGAAAAATGAAAAAAATGTAGTTATTATTGGTAATTAGTCATTTCAGATTTGTTTAGCATTGGAAATCTAATCCTGATTTTGATTATTGATTTTAATCATCATTGAATTTTTACAATACAAATGCTGAAGGTTTCTTTGATGCTCTTTTTGTGCTCATTTTGAACTGTGTTTTTTATGAGTCCAATAATTTGTTATTTTTCAAAAAATCTATTGTAATATAGCGGCTGGTATACATGTTTTCGGTAGTGTACTGTATTCAAGGAGTCACGTGTTCATAGTGGCAAAATTTATATCAATATTTTTGTTTTGAAAAAAGTGACAGTTAGCAGAGAGGTTCGAGGCGATAAGGTCGACACGACAGACCGTTAGGAAGACGTGACAGAGAGGCCGAAATAGAAGAATAACTCGCACCAAGGTACTCTAATAAGAACGAGTTGATTTTAAAAATATACACTCACTCAATTTTCACACCGAACTGAAAAAAAAAACGTAATTTTATACACTCTTTCAGCTGAAGCCGAGAATTTTAAAATAAAATAAACATACTTTTGTCTCTTCTAAACCTTTTGCGTTCGACTGATTTCTTTGCAAACTAATTTTTCTATTCAATTGAATTTAAACAACGTGGATATATGATACTATGGTACACTATCCTAATTTTTTGAAAACTGAAAATTATTTTAGTAAACTGTGATTACATTGGCCCCAGTGACCAACATAAACCCCCTCCCCACACACATGCATGCTATGGAGCCACAAAAAACCAAGTTTCACTCCTTAGCGGCCATTTTTTGGCTAATTAAATATGTTTTACGGGTTTAAATAGCCATATATCAAATTCAAGTCTTGAGACCAAAAATAGAAAAAAGTAGTTTGGTAAAGACCATTCACTATAAAGACAGGCATATAAGGTTATACTTGCAGTTGTACTTATGTACATAAGTAATTTGAAAAAAGACATTTCAGAATCGACTGGGTTTGAACTCAAGAGGCCCTATATTCAATTCCTAAGTAACTTTAGCTTTTCTTCTATATGAGACTTACTTTTATTCATGCATTTTTTCTTCATTTTTTGTTGGGTTTATAAAAAAGTTTTATGGTCGTATGTAAAAAATAACAAATATAAAAAATGAATCAAACCTATTGGGAAACAAGTTTCACACATTAAAAAAAAGCGGCATATATCTCAAAGAATTAATCCTATCTAAAAATACTTTACAAGACGATGATAAATAAAGAATTTATTTTCAGTTGGGAGGAATTCTTCGAAAAGTCATGAAGACACGACAAAAACATTTAGGATCCAATGTACGGTATCTATCTATGCGATGAATTTAATCTCTTGGAAAAAGCGGAACGCTCGTTTAAAAGAACGGCATGAAAGAAATCGTGAATATCTCGATTTGTCGAAAATCTAAAAGTTTTTTTTTTCAACCTGGCAAAAAATTGTCTTTAAATCGGCTTTCCCTTCAATTTTTTTTTTGGTGGGGGGGGGGCTTTTATTACTTATATTTGAATTTTAGCTATATTCTTGGGTTTTACCCATTTCATTCTCTCTGCATTTTTTTCTGATCCTCATTGCACTCCCTTTTTTTTTTCTCTTTGTCAAATCTTCTGCATAGTTTCACTCATTTCTCGTTCACTTCCTATCTTCTGCATTATTTTTATCAATATATCTTTTGGAGGTGAAGGTATGGTACAATCTTTTGGTAAAAGATGGGTAAAATATTTTGCGTTCAGTTATAACGTCATAATTTCAATATATATTTTTTGCCATACCTAAAATGTAAGTTGTATGTACGACTCCAGGTTATGCTGCGAGTTTATTGATAAACAAGTAGCTGATTAAAAAAAATAATTTTTTGATATGATATATACGTGGTGGATCATCGAACCAAGTTGGACACAAGGCCGGATTTATGAGCACATGATATTCCTGGTCTTTTTGTAATTAGTGCTAACTTCACATATTTTGAGTTCATCTACTCGTATAACAACTTAACACACACTTAACTATTTTTTTTCAAAATGTAAATTTTTAAAGTGGTTACTGAAGAAAAGAAGAAAGGAGAGAAGGGAGAAAGGGAATAAGTAAGAAAGAAATGAAGGAAGTTTCATGAATCAATTGTATGGCCTAATGATCAAAACCAAACACGTAACAAGAGGAAGTTGATCGAACAATTGTATTAAAAGCAAAGCATGCATGTAGTACTAACTTTTGACTCCAGACCAGGCGTTCCCAACAAGTGAACTCTGACCTCCAGGGGTCACGACACATTGGTAGAGAAGCGTATTCCCATGTTAAATCTATTTTGGGCTAACATGAATTTTGTTTTTTAGAGGAAAATCAAAACGTGTGCTAAAACACCTTAGGCGATATTATTGGGATATTTATGCTTGCCTGAGAGTAAATGTGCCTGTGTTAATAAGGATATGTGTCTGAAACTGCATGTACGTGTGTGCTTGCTGTGACGATTTCAATCATATGTCTATTGCTGATTGGTAAATAGCGAATAACACCACTTGACACGCTATGTACTAACCTTCATCATTACTCCGCCCTAAATAGGGGATCGAATAGGTTTCAAACTTTTAGGTTGCCAGTGCCAAAAGGTTGGGAACTACTGCTGTAGGTTCTTTTCGGTGTCTGTTAAAGACTTTGTGTTTAAAAAATGAAAAAGTTTTACTATAATCATACTTATTTGGAATTCTTATGAGATGAGGCTTCGTAATCTATGTATTGATAGTCCGCTAATAAAATCCGATAATAAAATCAATACATAAAGTTTACAATGTTCAAAATCTATAATAAAGGTTTAATTTTGTTATGTTTATATAACCGAAATAGGCGGTCATGGAAAATAGGTAGATATCATCCACCTATTTTCACTCACTCTTAGTCACTCATCGTATAGACAGTATATACACTCTATTTCATGAGTGGCTAACAGGAACAAGTAATAAAATTACACTGCTTAAAAATTTAATCACATTTAAAATTAGAATGTATCAAATTACGCACTTGTACTTTTTAATATATAGTTTTTATTATCTCATAAAATTATTTATTTTAATAAAATTAATTCAATTTCATTTTTGGTTTTTGTTTTCAAATATTTTCCTTTAAAATAATAGTCACATTGATAACATATTTACTATTGAAAGGGCAAAGAAACCCAATTGAATATGATTGTATTAGTTATCTTTATTAAATTACAAGTGGCACGCCAAAACAGCTTTTTTAGAGCTTATCCAGTTTCTGCAAAAAGTTTGAAAAAGGGCAGAACATTATCAAAAATATCAAAATGGTAGACCAATTTATATAGAAATGTCCGTCTTCTATATCGTCACCTCCCAATTTAGCAGGTATTAATGTTCTGTTAAAAGATTGAGATACAGCAGGCTTAGGGTTAGGTTTGTAAATTTTGTAAATTTTTTTAATTAATATTATTGAAAAAAAAGTTCTATAATATTGATTATTTACAATTTTTCTTTAAATATTAAGCCAATCGTTGTTGTTTTTGTGTAAATGACATAAGGGTGTAATGTTATAACATGTCTATTTTAGTCAATCATCGATTAGAAAGTATACCATCTACAGACTCCGTACATCTGCCCCGAAATATATACGTAGGGTGGATACTTTTTCTCGGTAAATCAGTGTAGAGTTTTCTTTTATTATTTTTCATGTTCTTAAATCAAATAAAAAAAAACCACGGGTTTCTGTCCGTATGCCGATACATCATCTTAAAACCTGCAAAATAATTGGTGCGCGCAAGCGTGTTACGAAGAGCCGATATTAGCGGCCATACATTTCGTTTGAATTTCCATTCTATTTGATTTGCAAAGTGTACTTAATGGATGATGCTATTATTCATCAGATAATCCAATGCTGAAGACCCCAAGCATCTGCCTCATGGCGTTCTCAAACCTTATTCGACAAACGTCTAGTTTATTCACTTTTTAACGAGAAAAATTAATATTTTTTTAGAATATGCGCATTCATTCATTCTGAGTACTTCATTGTTTTCTAACCAGGACAATCCAGTGAATTAATCTAGTCATGCGATCCAATAAGAAATATTATTATTATTATTATTATTATTATTATTATTATTATTATAGTAATAGCAATAATAATAACAATGATAATGATGATAATAATAATTATAATATTAATAATAATAATAATAACAAAAATAATAATATCAATAAAATAAAAAGTAATAATAATAACAACAGTAATAGTAAAAATAACCACCACAACAATAATAATAATAATAAAAATCAGAAAATACCAAGTATTATCCAAAGAACGAAGGAAATATGGAAGATAAAAATCACAGTAATATCCATCATCGTCGGAGTATTGGATACAATTCCGTAAGAACTAAATTATCGACTGCATGCATGGCATAAATAGAAAAATAATCATCTCACAGACAACTGCACTCATGAGTACAGCGGATATAACAAAAAAAAACATTGGACAGTCGAAACTAAAACTGGAAAAGAAGAAAAAGGGGTGGAGATCGACTGAAGAGGAGGTTTGCACTGTAAGGTACCCAGACATGCTGGAATGCAGGAGGAGAATTGTTGTCACTCAGCCTTCAGGAATCGCCACAAAAGAGGTTCGTTTTTTTTTTCAATAAAAAAGGTGTGCAACATTCTAACCGTTTTCTTCAAATTTCACATTTAATAATATGTCATAGAAGTTTCAATAACTGGGAATTTGAAAATAAAATACGAATAATGAAATACATTTTTTTTACTGTGCCTTTTATCGCTGATTTTTTTCTGTTTGATATTACTAGTGTTGGGTACTTTACACTCTTTAAAATCCCTAGTCGAATAAAATTAGATTAAATTCCATCCCTGGTCAGTGTTGGGTACATCTGTTAGTTTATAGATATCTTCTTGCAACACCTTGAATTATATCATTTCTAATTCTTCTCTTACTAACGAGTTCTCTTCATCATTAACAATAAAAAGTTATTTCTACTCAAAGGCAAATCTCTTTTCATTTTCCTCTCTTTTTTTATCCATTTCTATTTTATGCAACAAACCTTATGTGATTGATTTCCTTTTTTAGTGCTTACTCGAGCTAACCAGGTATCGGTGGCAAATACTCGTTCAGATGACTTGCTCCATTCGTCTCGAACTTTTCTCTAAGGAAATCATTTAACTCAAATGATTAAGATATATTGATTCAACACAATAACCATTTATTTTCTTTGTTCTGATTTCTATTCATAAAAATGTACGCCGGGGATAAATAAGCAGAATTAAAAAATGAATCTTTTTTTCTTTTACTTTATTAACACTTCTATTGCTAACAACGGAGATATTCGTTTTTCTTGGTTTCCACCGGCTAGCTAAATATGGGAATCTCCGTTTTTTGCGTACCTCTGTTATGAGTGTCGCGCTGTAAAAGATGGTAAATCATCATCAAAATGGAGTACAGAATAGATGTAAAAATATCAGGATAGAGACTTATTCAGAATATTATTATTCAGGAATAATAATTATATTCTAATTAGAAAATACTATCTAAAATGTAAGCATGTCACATAAACCATTAAATACAGAATGCTTTTAAGAACGATCTTTGTTTTCTGATTACTATGATTTTACATCATATCAACGTTGACGTTCATTTAATGCCATGTATTTTTTTTTCTGGCTAAATGTTATTTTGTTAATTCGGTTTTTGGGCGATACTAAATGCACTTTGCATTCTATATTAATGGTTAAAATTGGGATTCAATATTTCCCAAGTGTATTATTCCAAATGTGAACGTAAACGGAAAGACTGGGATTGTAAACTCGTATATTACAATTGTAAGAATCGAAAACAGTTTTTACGTGATTTGGAAGAATTAAATTGAACTGTTGTTAATACCTATTCAGATAGAATATCCCATTGAAATTTTATTTCTATCTCTCTCTTGATATAATACGGGTTTGTCCTAATGTTTATAACAACAATGATTTTAAAAATAAAAATAACATCTTATTACCGCGTAAAACAAGATCCAAAAGACAATTCCTACATTATAATCAATAAATAGATGACATAATTCAGTGGCATTTGTTAATAATTACAATGTTGTGATAGAGCAAGCCAATGTCATAAAAATCCTAGAAAGAAAAATAAAAGGCGAATTAAGTTAATATTGAAAAGCAAAATAATTATTTTAAAGAAAAAAATAGAGTTTTTGTCTTGCTAATGTAAGGTCTATTTACTCTAAGCATAGAATATATATAAAAAATATAAAGGCTCTTTGTTTTTCAACAAAAGGAAAATAAAATTAAACGAAACAATAGAACGTAGTTAGCTCTTTTGCTCTCTTTAAACTACAGACGAACTAATGGGGAAAAATAAAACGAGAGAAAGAGTAGAAAAGCAAGAGAAATAATAAAAAAGAAAAGGAAGCAATGAAAAGTTAATTTGAAAAAAAAAACTTAAAAATAAAATCAATATAGAAATACATTTTGAGTGAAACCCCCAAAAGACGAGAAAAAATTGAAATCGAAATTGTTGCACACAACACATTCAAAGAAACGGTGGTTTCTTAACCCATGTTAGTTTCCTTTTCGATTAATGGTTATGTATAATGGCCACTATTTTGAAATGGCCTCATTAAAACGAATCTCTATCCGCTTTATATTATTTAACTATAGGTAAGCAGACATTTTTTAAATATAGAAAGTTCTTACTTTGCGGGTAGCACCTTTTGTTCTTTGGACAGCGAGGTTGGAGCAGTGGAAAAAGCTTGATCTCTGGAATAGTGTTGCGCGTGTTTATATCCCATTCAAAACTGTTGCGTTCCTTTTCAGCTGCCTTGGGTTAACTCAGGAGAGAAACTCATCTAGGTGAAGGGCAGCACTGATTATAAAAAAAAACGGGTATATAATGAGGACATAAAAATGGCCTTTTGCATAACTTGGGTTGATGCTCGACCAAGTAAATATACCCTTTTGTTATTATATTCTGTGTAGTATTCACTGAAGCAATTGTTCTATTCTTTCTCGGCGTCTGATTTGGGGTGTTGTCCTTCAGCTTGAAAATTAATTCACCAGAGAAGATGTAGAGACAAGTCTTTTGATGTCATGTCTTTATTTTGCCAGTATTTCACTTAACTGTTCACTGTCTGATATCTCTATCCATACACGGCCCTGGCCGTCCCGACTGCACTATAACCTGTTCTTTATCCATGCATCCCTTTATATATATTCCTAAAATGCCGAAAACAGATGAAGCCTACAAAAACACTTAATCATTCAGACGATGCCAAGATCTATCGAATATGGTCGAGCACAAACCCAAGTTGGGCACAAGGCCAGTTTTATGTGCTCATTATATCCCTGGATTTTGTAATCAGTGTTGCACTTCACCTCGACGAGTTACTCTCCAGAGTTAACGAGCCTCATCTGCCCGAGACAGCTGAGAAGGGGTGCAATGGTTTTGACTGGGATTTGAACTCGTTTAATACGATTCCAGGGTCCAAGCTTTTACCACTGCTCCACTAGTGCTGCCCAAAACGCCAGATAACGTTAGAATACCATACACGAAACAAGCAAAAATAGGTGAAACAATTGCATTATCGAAGAAAGACCAGGTATCCTCATTGAAGTATATGATATATCTCGGATAAAATTAAGCACGGAGCCGGCGGTCCTTGGTGAATGTCAGTTTCTCGCATTCGTGGTCTTCAGACCAATAATTCCCGTTTTTATCACATGTATGCATAAGTATAATATACTTGACTGACGAAAATTCGGTCGGTGTTCGATCCTGACTAAGCCAAAAAGCTTGTTGTTGTTTGCGGAGCCGTCCTGAAGAGCCATGAATGGCGAAACAGGCCTGTCGACGGATTGCAAG
>JAYKTE010365717.1:0-10862 GCA_036873565.1 Xipholeptos notoides
GCTTTAAAGTTCCCTTCCTTTGTGCTCGTTTGGATCTGTAATTTTTGGGAATTCCAAGATTTTTTTTCTTACCTGACATAATTTTTGGAATGCCAAAAAGCGGTTGCAGTTTTTGTTGAATGTTGTTGTTGCAATTAAATGTAACATTAACAAAAACGTAACATCCACACAGCAGGCCCACCCGACCCCACACACAGTCACAACGATCCAATTTTTCAAGTTTGATATTTTTTTCAAATTAATTACTTTCACTACAACCTCTTAGCAGAATATCCCAACTCAAAACCAAATCAAATTTGTTCCACAGCCGCAAGTTCGAATAACACTCAATATATCAAATTTCAAGTCTCTAGACTAAGAATTGGCCAACTAACTGTGTTATGTTTGGTAAGAGATCGTTCATATCAGACATACAATACATGCACAAACTTACTCTTTTCACTTACTAGTAGCTTTTTCATTTTAATATTAGTTAGATAGCCTATGTTTTTTCTTATTTTTATCCTCGTTTTTATTTTAATTGAAGCGGGGTTGATTTTAAATTCTGGCTAATAATTTGAATTGTTAATTTTGTTGCCTGGCTGAAAGGAAGCTCTCGGCCCGGGTCGGGTGTTACTGTAAAGTGGACTGGAACAATTACAAAATGTGTGGGTGCGAATAGGATGTTTTGTTTATATTTACAAACAATGACACGACTCGGAGTTCCTAACTAAACAGATTGATTGTAAATAAAATCAATTCCTCGGTTTGTTAACCTAATTCAACAATAGGACGTGCCGTGGCGTGGACGATATTTATTTATTCTTACTCAAGCGGTTGTTGTTGTTCGGTCCTCTCGAGGACGATTTTAGCTCGCCTGGCTGACTACTGGCTGGCTGGCCGGTGACAGTGTGTGTAGAACGTGGAGCGATTGGGTGGGTAGCGGAGGGTGAAGGCATGTCTTTGAGTTCGAATCCTTGGTAGCACTCACCACTCTGCCACGTGCCACAGCCACACTGGCTGGCACTATTATTCGACTGTTCATGCCACGAACCAAACCACCGACGGCGACCGGCTTCTTGCCATGTGTACCTGGTATTTCTAAGCAGTCGCCCAACACCCACCCACACCAATCTTACTAAAAAGGCTCACGTTGCTTAACTTGATTGACCATATTGAATGGTGTGGTGTGTGTTGTTGTGCCACTGGTGGTGTGGTGTGTTTGTGTGTGGTGATGGTGACTGGTGTGGGGTGGTAGGGTGCCGCCGCCGGTCGGTGTCGTGTAAATTTTTTGCAACATGCTCCCTCCCTCCCTCCCTCAGGTGGAAAATTCAGATACAATCGCTCGTGCTAAACTAAAAAAATTATAGCAGCAATCAACATGTTTTTTGTTTTTGTTTGTGTGTGTGTGTGTGTGTGTGTGCGCGTGTGTGTGCGTGATTCCAGTCTTCTTTTAAGAATCATTTCATTAACCAACATTACATTCAGACCAGACCACACACACCGCCACCACCACCACACACACACCAACACAATACAACCATCAGCCTTTATTTCCAATAAAACTGCTTAAAACACTTTAGTTTGAAACCCATTTTTTAAAATAAAATATTTTTATGAAAATGGAACGTGTGTTTTTTTTTTGTTTGTTTGTTTGTTTTGTTTTTAGGATATTGAAAAACTAAAAGCAATCAATTCCTGTCAGTCTTTGAAAAATTCCACTGACTAGCAACAACCCTTATTCTACAAACATACACAACAACGGCACTGGAAATTCACATGCAGTGGCACTAGTGGCAGAGAGAGCACAAGCAGCAGTAGGGTTAATCATTTTAGAAAATCCGGTACCAAAACGGACATTTATATGTAGTTTTCTAAGGAACGGGGTATGAGTTATCTCCCCTGCTAGTCGTTGGTGAACAAGCAACATTTCGTCGATGTCGAAAGTGAGAAGCAGAAGCAACAATATTGCATTTGCATTGTATTGTTATTAAGACTTCTGTGCGTGTAGGCAAAAAGAAAAAGAAGAAATCGCTGAAAACGAACACAGACTTTGAATTAAACGAAGGAAGTGAAGTGCATTAAATTTGCTTTTTTTTTCTTCCGAGTTAGCCACATAAATATAATATATATTGATAATGAAAGAAGAATCTCTTTGACACCAAACAATTGGAATAGAACGTAAAAAGAAAAGAAAAAGCAATCATCAACACACACACACACACACACACTCCTGTCTGCTAGGGAGGAAAAGCCTCTTCCACCAATTGCTTCTTCTAAGTGTTCAACAAGGTTTGTCAGGATTTTTTTTCTTTTTGGTAACTAAGAAAGGGTTTTTTTTTTTAAATCTTAATAATTGCTGATTGAAAATAAAACTGTTGTTACTTGCAGTTAATGCACTTTAATTGTTATGCTTGTTGCTTTTAATTCCAAGAAAATCCATTTTAACGCGCTAGCAGTGGGATTTTTTGGTCGCTTTTTTCACTGTCCTTTTAATATCTTCATTCAAAATATATCGATACTTTAGTTTTTTGCGTGTCTGTAAAATTATTATTTAACCCTTTTCTTTTCCTTGCATATGGTTTCTTTTAGGAAAATTTTTTTTTTGCATAAAATGCATTCTTTCGCATCCTCATCATTTTTATAATTTTTATGCTTTCTTCAGAATTATGAATTTAAATTTATGGAATATAAGCATATTTTGTTTGCTATTATTTAATAATTATTCTGTTAACTTTTCAAATTTATACATGAATTCCCAGATTGCTTCGCGCAACAACTATGTCTCCAAACAGATGCTACTACTCTTATTATCCAGAAATGGTTATTAAGAAAAAGAAAAAAAAGATGCCATGGTTTTAAATTAGCTCTGTGATGGGAAACCCCTTTCTGTGATTTTAGTTGGCTTTTCTTTGAATTCTATTTATGGCTGCTTTCAATGGTTTATTTGATTATTAAGAAAATATCATTTTTTTCTGATAATTTTTCTCCACTTTTATAAAATAGAATCACCCTTTCTTTCAAAAATTTATGCATGTTTTTTTTAAGTTGATTTTTCATGCGCTTTTAAAATTTTGAATGCATCCATCTGGTTTTAATAAATTAATAAACATGTTTGAGTCAATGGTTGTTCGCATATATTATTTTTAATTAATTGCATTTCTATTATGATGATTATTATAATTTTGTATGCTTTCCCCTATTTAAATAGACCAACCAACAGCCATAGGAACTAGTTAGTGCCAAATTCAATTTCCATGTTCTGATCAAATTTTAAATTTATTTCAATTTTGCTAATGCAAATGCACATTCTTGTTAAATGTGAATTAGTTTGATCCGTATATTAATTTATTTTTTAAGTGCGGAATAATTTTTTTTTCCTTTGATTTATCCAAAAATGCCTAAATGCGGAATTCTCTTTAATGGTTTTTTGTAATATTTTTATCATTTTATGATAGAAAAATGAAAAGAATCCTGATGTAAAAAAAAAAAAGTATATTGCAATTGCATGCCGATACGTTCACAGAAAAATACCCCCTTAATTTCCGTGTAGGTTGCGTGACAGAAATGACAAATTCATTTTACCATAAACAAAAAGTTTCCAGTATTTTCTTAACGAGTTTTTAGGACCGGCATTTTTATTATTATTTTTATTCAATGTTTTTCTTTCTTTTTTAAATTTTTTTACTTTTGTGCGTGTGAATTAAGAATTGTCTTCTTTCTTTTGTTTTTTTTAACCATCTGCTGTCTGTTGGCAATAAAGGAAAAAATAATCTTTTTAAACGGTTCCCTCGCTACCTTGCTTCTTGCACTATTGGTGTTAAAATACTAATATTGAAAATTAATAAATCAGTCACTCTATTCAACGAAAAAAAAAAAACAAATAAAATTCTCCTTGCTTCCCAAAATTAATGTCCATGAAAATCAAGCGATACACCTTAATTTTCTTAGTTTACTTTTCATATTTAACTTATTTTTCATATGAAAAATGTTTGTTTTTTGGGGGTAAAAATTTGATTTTATTTCTTAGGAAAAAAAAGATGAGACCCAGCTAAATCCCAACACGCCCACCCACCTATAACTAGCTCGGCCTGGCGCGCTCTCGCTCGCTCGCTCGTCCATTTGTCCAGGCTCAGATAATAAATTCGACAACCTCTTGCAATGCATTCATTAGCTTTAATTATGAAAAATGCATTAACTGTGAAAAAGATCAAATTTAATTCACCAGGTTTTGATCTTTCTTCATGTTCTAAGAAAAGGTTGAACTTAACTTTTGTTTGCGAAATAAAAAAAAAAACGATCGCCGATATTGGAACAACTGGGAACGCAAAAGCGCTTTTTGTTAGAAAACAAAACTTTTTAGTGGGCATTTTTAAAAACAGTTATTTTTCATTATTGGTTTTAAGAAAACATCATTAAGCTTTTTTTCCTTGCATACCAGCATTTGGAGAATCACCTTCGCCAAGTTGACCTACCCCACTCACTACTCTTTATTATTGCTTTTGCTTGAGCTTGCTCATCTCGCAAAACACGTGATAAACATACTAGAACATTCTAAGATTTCTTAGATTTAATATTCATCATTACCTTTTCCGTTCAAACGAACAATGCAAAACACGATTTCAACGAAAACTTCTATTTTGTTTTATTTTCAGTGTAACTGTTCTAACTTAGAACTTATGTTTTGAGTCTCCTTTTTGTCTCTTCTTTCAATAAGTACCGTTAAAAATTCATAAAACCAAAATTCTATTTAATTTTTATGGTTGATTCATTTCACGGTGTTTTCTGTTTTTATCACAGACATTTTTTCAAATTAAGTGAAATTTAGCTTTGTTTTTTTATTTTTAACTATTTTATTTGATTTAAAATGTTCTCCTCGTGATCACGCGAGATAGCAATTAATTGCTTCCAGGGTAGAAGTTTGACTCGCGTTTCCAAATGCACTTCCATCAGACGAACGTAACGACTGACGGAGATGACTTTGTAAAAAGAAAATTTAATCAAATAAGGGTATTAAACTAAACTTTCCTTACTATTGAAAACGAAGTATCCCATTTAAATTTTTAAAAAACTGAATTTCAAGTCTTTCTTGTGAGATTAAGAAAAACAATTTAATGCAAATTATTAAGAAGTTACTGAAACTTGGATCAGAAAAAAATGGTTATGAACGAGAAATAATGTTTTTGATGTGCATTTATTTAACGTAATCGAGAAAATGCTATAAATATTTAAAATCGTTAACAATAACTTAAACACCACGTTGCACGTTGGTCTGTTGTGGCTTCTTGGTCAATAAATGTGTAACAAAACACAATAAAAAATTTTTTTTTAATAGGTTTCTAAACTTTTTTGTAAGAACACATGAAAGAAAATTATACAAAATGAAAAAGAAAATTACGAAAATATTTTATCTATTTTAAACTACTGCAATAATGAAATCGACTCCCACCCACCCAAAAAAATCAAATTTTATTTTTGGCGCGGTCGCAGTATTTAGGAACTTGATGGCCCTATTTATATCTTCTTCACTCTATACTTAACTTCTCTCTATTTTCGATTGTGGTCGTTACTGATTTTGGTGGCTGCAACAGTCAGCATGCTGATATAAATACGTTCTGATTCTTTTCCTGTCTGCATTTAGATATCGATTTATTTGATATTTTTTATGTATAATGTTTTTTTACTTTACTTTTTTCTTTGAATTGCGACATAAAATGTATTGTCATAACAATAATAATTAACGCTTGCTTCTTCCTTCATCGTGTATTTTACATCTGTCTATCTTTTTCACTGTGCTTGCTCTGCTGCTCAAATGCTATTGATTAGTATATCTAAATCCAGGCTGGTCCTTCTCAACCTTTTTTTTATTCTCCAAAATCGATATTTATAGTGAACTTCCTCTTTTTTCCCCCTTTATCTTGTTTTCAAGATTAAAACAGCTGAGTATAATAATGCATCCATTTACCATATTGTCTATTATTAACTTTAAATGAAACTAAATTATTAGAATTTTTTTTAGCATAATCCACATTTGAAATAATTTCAAAAGTCTAGGAAAGAACTGTGGCGACGCTTACGCTACGCTTTAGTGTGTGGTGCCGTGGTGGTGGCAGTCCCTCCCTAACTGAGCTGCTGAGCTTACTCTTAGACTTGATATCGGTTTATATTTATTTGATATTTTGGATGTGGATGGTGGGTACTCCCCACTTGTAGATATAATGAGAATGCAAGAAAAACATTTTACGGTCTAGATTTAAAAAAAGATTCGTATTTGTACTTATAGTTTCTTTGAAAATATTTATTTCTATTGGTAATAATTGATCCTTTTAATCGGATCGTTTTCTTGATCCTGTTCTTTGCATCATTTTTTGACTTCTTCATTTTCACTATTAGAACTACTATTGTTTCAACATCCATGCCTGCTTCTATTTATGATTCAACTCCAGTCTATTTTAAACGTATTTATTCAATATCGTCTTACTATTTGCATATCTATTTTTAGCACACAATTTCCTTTGTTGAATTCGCTTTTGCACCAACAATTTTGGTAACAAACACAGCAGTTTTCAGTTTTGAACCGAAATCTGGCCTTGACTTGGGGACTGACTGCTTTCTTTAGTGCTTTCTTTCTTTATCATCTTAAGATTCTGGAGAATTCAGTGTTTTGTTAAATCATCGTTTACTTAATGTTTATTGTTTATCTTAAAACTAGTGGAAAAATTATTTTTCACGAAACAAATTATCATTTCCCTACACCCGAAGAAAAGAGTTAAAAAAAATTTCAGTTCGTCTGGAAATCAACATTCAAATTTACCGCCAATTTATTTATTGTACGAAATTATTCGCAAATTTGATATTTTAAATAGATTTAACCACATTCCGTGCATTATCGCCGTCTTTCAAGATTCTTTGTTATTCAATTTTAACAAATAAGGTTTGATCCAAGTCCAATTTTTTTTAAATTTTTCAACAAACCAAACAAGTCACGATTTCTTCTTTTTATTTCTAATTTTAGATTATGGTAGCTAAAAAACGACTCGTTATTCAGGGGGTCGACTTGTCACTAAGGAATAAATTGATAAAAATCACAGAATATCGTCAGTTAAATCAGTATTTAAGCATTTTTCATAGAAATAAAAACTTTTCTCTTAATTTAATTAAACTCTAAAAATTATCTATTAGATAATAATTTGAATAGGTAAAAATTGTCAGAGTTCAAACAATGACTTCTTGGCATTTGTTTAAAGTATCTTTAATTTTTTTTTTTTAAACAACCAAAATATTCAACAAAATCGGCTGCAAATATAATTATATTTTATCAAATTTTAGCAGAATAAAAATTAAGAAATAGGAGTTTTAAAAGGCTGGATGTCAGTGTAACCCGGGTATAATAGTTGTGGGGCCCCGGAAGTCTCTTATATCCTGGTTTCTCTTAACCGTTTCTAATTTGTATATAAATTAGACACAGACTCTAATTTTGGGACAAGATAAAATCTCTCTTTTATCTTCCGGTTACACTGTATGATCAAAGATGATTTTTTTCATATTTTTCATAATGTATTAGTATATTTTTCATCCTCCTTATAAGATATTGCAGATTGTGAAGATAAAAAGGATGAGGAAAATATTCTAAGAAAAAGTTTGCCAGTTTCTATTATAGATAATACTGAAAAAGTTTTATAACTTTAAATTGGTTTTCGATTAAAATTGTGTTAAAAAAAGAAAAAGCGCATATATTTTTTAAGAACATTGATTGCAATTTAAAAAAATTAACAACTTTTCACTTTTAAGGCTTTTTAGTTTTTAAAACATAACTTTTACACGTAATTTCTTCAATTATTTTAAAAACTGATTCATTACAACAACATACACAATGTTTTTGTTTAATAATTCTTTTTTTAATAAATGAATACACCCCAGAAAGGCAGGCAGTGTGGTGAGGCTGTGAGCACTCTCTGCTTCTTATCGTTATTCACTATTTTAAAGAAAATATGTGTGTGGGGAGGGGGTTAAGTTCATCTTAAGATTGACCTTCTTTGCATTGATCAACCAAATTGATTGTAGAAAAAAATCTCAAGTAATCTTTGCTTATTCACATTATTCATTTTTGTAATTTTTTTTTTTAATGTGCGATCCGCTGAAGTAAGTCAGGTCATTCAATTTCTAGCTGTCAGTTACTTCTATATTCAGTTCATCGTTATTCTATTTTTACCACCACTTTCTCCAAATATAGATCACCAGCAATATTTGTCGTTAGATAAAGATAAGATATGTTAATACTAAATACAGTTCTAATAGTTTTAAATCTTACATTTTTTTGTTGCTTTTAAGTTTTATTTTTCCCTTTTCAGTACCAAGTAGTAGTGTGCAAAAAGCACTTTAACAAATTCTGGGAAGCTTTTATCTGTGAGTTCCGTGCTATGTCGGATTGTGCTACAATATGTATGTAGCTTTTTATTTTTTTGAAAGAGCTCTTATTTGATTCCACTCAAAGTGGAAGGGTTTTCTCAACAAACTTGTGTGGATGTATGCAATTAATGCTTTATTTTCACAGAACCTTAAGATTTTAGTTGTTTGTTCGCAATGATTATTCACAGAGAACTTTCACATTTTTAGAACTATTTTATTATTATTTAAACATGTAAAAATAAATTGTATCTTCCAACTAGTATTGTTAAAATAGTTCAATCCTTAAATATATCTAAAAAATTTATTTTGTCTGAATTTATTTGATGAGTTTTGATTAATATCTTTTTTCAAGTTATTCAGAATTCTACTCTCATTTTCACAACATTTCAACTAATGTGCTCTTTGACCTTCTTCAAGCATTACTCAAACTCTGGAACCTTTATATCAAACTCTGGATTCTTCTCATAGCTGCTGCTGCAAACTCAACCCTTTATTTGTTCCACTGTGTTAAACTATCTACATTCCTTAACCTATATGATAAAGTATAATCATTTTAATTTCTCAGTAATAAACAGCAATATATAAATAGTAATTCAATTAAGGAGTAATTTTACTGGCCCAGAAAAAAAGATAGGCTTATAACACCTGGAAAATTCACACTCAGTTGTTCACATAGTGATAATTAGTTGGTTTATGCAAGTGCTAGGTGACATTTATCCAGAGGTGATAGATTCAATCCTGACTGCAAGCAAAAGTAACTAAAGAATACCTAATATAGCTTACACATAGTACCTGAACACTTATGGAATGTACATAGAGTAAGTAAAGGGTTAAGTCCACTCCTCTGAGAAGGCTCTTGAGTTCGACAGGAAGGTTTCCAAGTAAGTTATACTTTAAAAGGTAAAAGGGTGCATCAGCTAAAGATAAAGAGTCGAAGTCTAAATATTAGGGCGATTCCAAAAATAATGCCTCCTGCTTTTTAAAGTTATTTTTTTAAAGATGAAGAGCTACGAAGACGGTGGTGGAACCTTTTGTGCCCCAGAATTGATTTCTCTACATATTCACCACCATTCTCAATGCACTTTTGTCAGCGATGAGTTGGTCCATTTTTGCATCTAAAGCACACTGTGCTGACATTAAGTACATCAGCTTCGTTTTTTTTTTTTTCTTGGAGGAATTCAATGATGTGTTTCTGCTTCTGACGCATGTCCATGACTTGCTTTCTTAGAATCTCACACTGTCAATATCCACATCAAAGAGATGAGATTTTCAGGTGATAATTGCATAAGTTCAGTCATCATAACAATGCAATTTGCGATCCCCTCTGATCCATTTGGGCAGAATAAAAAAAAAAGTAAAGTAGAAAGCATTACTTTTGGAACGACACTCATAATATGAATAAAGATACTTGTATTTCATAAAGATCTTCAGATTATAAGAATATGTATTTTTAAAAACTGTTTCCATTTTCACGATCACCCCACTAAGGTAATAATCCAAAAATAAATGCCATGAAAAAAAGTATAAGTTTGCTAATGAGCTGAATAAGAAATCTAATCTGTAGTATTTACTGTTTATTAACGATGGTTCCACCAAGATACACTCTGTTCTTGCACCATATTCAAGGAAATATCCTTTATCAGTTATATCTTGGCTCCTCAGTGAGCATTTAAATGAGTAACTCTTAGGGTTATATAACCAAAGATATCTATAAGAGCACATAATAATAATAATAGTACTTGGCCAAATTTAAGAGTACCCATTTGAATTTTAAGAAAAGAAACATCATCCACCCGCTACACACATACACACACACACATACACACACACACACACACAAACATAAATTTGCTTCAATTCAACTTTAGATCAAATTAGATTAAACAAAAAATGATGGGAGATTTAATATTAAGTTGAACTAGAAGTATTGCCCAGGGAATTGCTACTAAGGTAGTTAAAGAAGCCTATCATATTGGAAAGCAGCACTATGCAAATTTTGTTGGTCTGAATCAGTGTGCCATGCAAATCTCGGTCGTCTGGATGCTTTGATGCTTGCTTTTGTGTTCATTTTGATTTGTGTTTTTTATAATTTCAAATTTTGACCCCTTAACAGCTATTTTTCCAGTTCAAAACCAATTAAAAAGTGTTTCCCAAATAACCCATACATCAAACTTCGACTTATTAGACCCAAAATTGGTAAAGTAGTTTGGTAGAGACAGCAGCAGTCAAATCTTTCAACCTTGACCCTTTAGCAGCTAAATTTCCCGCTCAAAACCAATTAAAAAGCTTTCCCCAGGTCTGAATGCCTTATATATATATGAAATTTTAAGTCAGTAGACCAAAAATTTTCAAAGTAATTTGATAGAGACTACTTGACCTCACACAAATTTGGGAAAGGTATGAATCCCCACATTCCATCCAGTTATGGGTCAAATAATGTAATTTGTGTCATTAAAAAACTGTGTGTACAAAAA
>JAYKTE010365828.1:0-10862 GCA_036873565.1 Xipholeptos notoides
TTAATAACTGTTTTTTATATGTCCTATGTGTGTAAATATATATATATATATATATATTGTGTATGTCCTATATGTGTAAATATATATATATATATATATTTACACACATAGGACATAGGATTTCCACAAAGTCTTTAGACAATTCTAAACTGAACTCTCTTGTGTCTGGTCAATTCTTTAGGCCTACTGTCTTCTTCTTTCATCAAGAATAATTGTTTATGAAATTATCATTTTTATAAATGTCTGACACAATGCAATTAATATTTGTCTCTCTGCTACAAGTTGGAAATGAATTATTTCATTTTTTAAATTTATTTCTAAAGTGAAAAAAGTAATATTATTAAAATTATAACACATTTTAATAACATTTTAATAAAACTTTAATAAAAACTGATTAATATGCAAAAAAAAACTATTTCAATAGTAGTGAATTTAAAATTGTCTATAGACTTTGAGGGCACTCTGGATGTGGGGGGGGGATTTATTTTATACTTTAAAAAGTAAGCCATGTGGCAATAGATATCTTATAATGAAAACTTTGAATTTTGATTAATCATACTTTATATAACTGATTCAAATATAAATTACTTTTTCTTTTGCTTATGTCCAAGTAATGGCTTCTATGATATTAATCCTAAATTGTGGTTTAATGAATAATAACCAGTTAGTACATGAAGAATGTATTGAAAATCTATAACAGATCTTTCTTTTGAATTAGAAGTATGTTAATCTCATTGTATTCAGCTATTAATTTCATCAGTGTAAAGCCACATTGGTTAAACTTATTATTGCATTTATTATTAAAATATGCTATGAACATTTTGTTTTGTATTTGAATACTGTTTTGATATTTCACTGAAATATAATTGTAATAAAATATTGGCATCTTAAAAAAGTTGGTCATCTGAACTTTTTCTGAATGATAACATTGTATTGATGATATCTGTTTTAATGTTGCCACATTTTTTAATGATGTAACTAAATATTAGAAAAATATCAAAGTCCCTTTAGTTTGACTTAGTTTAAATACATTATTATTTCTTTTATTTTGCTATTTAATTCCAAATAAATGAATAAATAGATAGTTCTTCATTAACTTGTAGATTTCTTCTTACATTGTAAAAAAGTAATGAGGTTCATCAGTTAGTTTGCTTCTTTCCATAGAAGTGTTATTCATATTATTTAATCTTGTTTGGTATGTTTATAATTCAACACTGATTGATATGGTTCACAGTTCTCTTATTAAAAGAGTCTAAATATGTCTTTAATGTATATTGTTTGAAATAGGATATATACTTGGTCAAGCACCAGACCAAGTTAGGCACAAGGCTAGTTTTACATGCTCATATGATTTTAGGGCTTTTTGTAATTGGTGTTGCCTTTCATCTAGATAGGCCTCATCTACCTGTCTTTTTGGAATTAGTTCAGTTCTTACACCTAGACAAATTATACCTGTAAGTTAAAGATTCTTATCTGTTCAAGGTAGCTGAAAGGGAACAAAATGGTTTTGATGGGGATTTGAACTTGTATAATACAATTCTAGAGTCCAAGTTTTTACCCCTACTTCACCTTCACTGACCTAATATGCATATATGTATATTGGTTGAAATATGAATATAATACTATAATAACAGATGAAAATATTTAAATGATAAACCTTTATCACAGAAATGTGAACAAATACCAAGTATAAAAAAACTAGTCCATGAACATTCCATTTTCTACAATCTAATAGCCAAACTTTAATGTCTATCATTCTTGTTTATGTGAATCTAAATAAAATCTTTGATATTTTTCCCATGTCAATTTCCTGATAACTGAACCAATGCAAAGTTGTGAAACAAAAGAATTGAAAAATCCTACAAGGCAGATTTTGCCATCATAAGGAAATATATAAGAAGTAATAAATGAGATGTGTTATGTAAATAATTGTTAAAAAAGTAATATACTTAATTTATAGAAAGTAGGTGAAATGTTAGATAAAAGATAAATTAACATTACTATTTTCAAATTAGTTAATCTGTATTTTTAAAACTAACTTTCATAGAGTTGCCAATTTCTAACTGAATTTTAAAGACTTCCTAAGTGTTAAGACCAACCATTAGCTATTTAGTGAGATCTGAATACTTGAAAAAGGTTGATAACTATTGGGGTTGATGTTTATAATTATATGATGTTTATAATTATAAGCAAGATAATAAAGAAAGTTCTGATGGAGCAATATTCAATTATGCAGGTTATTAATTTAGTATTCTGTTTTTAGGGTTTGGCATGCTAACCTCAAACCCTCCTTGTTCATTTAGAAGCCAGTAAGGAAGGTATAAACAAATCTATTTATCCTTCCTGCTCTGGATAAAATGATAGGGTAGATAGAAGCCTTTTGTATAAGGCTATATATTTAAGACTAATCAATAACAATTAACATTATATAGGTTCTTGAAAGTTTATCTGGATTTCAGTTTTTGGTACAAAACTTAAGTGATGCTTTAAGTTAATGCTGCTAAGAAGAGTATAACCCTTCCTCTGTTCTAATCTCTCCATGTGCAGAAGGATTTTCTAGGATATCAAAGTCTTACTGAGCTGGCAACATTTATACACACAGATGAAAGAGATGAAGTTGCAATAATGAAATAAAATGCTCATTTTTTTAGATAAAAATATCTCTTTTATTTGGGAACAAAATGCAAAGAGCATACTTGATTCTGAAAACAGATTTTTAAAATTAAAGACTTGTAAAATCTAACTTAAAGAAATGCATATACTGTAGCATTAGTTGTTTTACTTTATAGGGTAAATATTGGACAAAGAATTTCATAGTCCCTTTTTATATACTTTTGCCAAGATTACTCTATTTTCTACAGAACATATATGGCTATTATATTTGATTCTAAATACAAAAAGCAGGTGCAAATTTATATCTAAAATTTTATGTTCATGATTCCATAAAATCTATTTTCATGTTTTCTTTTTTCCCTGTTTTGTCTTGTATGCATTATTGTATTTCATTTAAACTTAGTCTGATTAAATTTTTTCTTTCTTAATCTAAACTTTCTTTGTGTTGTAATTTTCTGTAGCCTGAAAAATTATGTAGGTTTGAGTCAAGATTATTTTGAAGCATGTTAATAAAAACTGAAGACAGACACTTATTTTAAACTTAGATATTTACAAGAAGATTAATCCCAAATTTAAACATACTGAAAATTATTGGACAACAACAAATTGAAAGTAAGATGTTTTTGTCAAATTTATCATTTTGGGTTAAACTTATGAAATTGAACTTTCTAATGAAAATACTTAATGTAATTTATTTGTATTTTTAAACTGATTTTATTGTAAAAATTAGAAATATTCTAAAACTAAAATCTTAACTGTAAAATGGATAAAAGAATGAATATTGTTGATATGAGTGTTGTTACTGAATTGGGTTGATAGTCTGTGTTAAATAAAATAAATTATTAGTTAAAATATTTGTCATTTTCTAAATTAGTCTGTTAGAAACAGGAATTTTCTAGAACTAATGTATGCATTTAACAATTGTATTATCTTAATGTAACCCATCAGCTGATTGAATTCCACCTGAAAGGAATTTTCAAAAAATACATAGAAAAAAACCCTGACCAAAATCTATGATTAGTAATGAATAAAATGCTGTAAGAATTTTAACCATGGAGCATTGATTGTACTCAATTGAGGCTGTTTCATATTTGCTAGGGGCAATGTTTTGATCTGCTAGCTATTATATGTAAAATATTTTATTTTAATATTAATGGAAAAAATTAGATTTAAAGAAAAAATATTCATTTCATCATTTTTATAATAAAGATAAAATTGCTTGTTATATTTTTATTTCTTGAAGACTTTATTCTCTAAACTTAATCATTTGTTTTTGTATTGTTTCCAGAATTGTGTTTCAATTTGTAGAGAAAAAAAAAGAGTTTGTAATCATTAAATGTGTTCTGTGTACTCCTTAGATTTTTAGTGCCAAAAATGATTAAGCCTTGGTCTATGATGCTATATAAACCAAAATCTTGTTGAAATATCCCTTAATACATAATGAGCTAAGTTAACTTCCCTGCAATGTCATTGGTTATAAAACAAGTTAGTTTACAAAATAATTTATTTATCTACGAGAGATGTTCCATAAGTAATGCCTCCTATTCATATATTCTGTCTCAATAGATCAGAAGAGATTTCAAATTGCATTGTTATGATAACTGAACTCTTGCATTCATGACCCAAAAGTTTCATCTCTCTGTTGCAGATATTGATGGTGTGAGACTCTAAGAAAGCAACCCCTGATATGGATATGTGTCATAAGCTGAGCTGCGTCTTTTAATTCCTCTATGCAGAAATAATTGAACTAATCAACATTCACTGGCGCCTCTTAAACGCTTACAAAGTTGATGCAAGCTCAGCTAGATAGGTTCACTGATTTCGTCTTCATAGCTCTCCAACTTTTTGAGTTAGAGTTAAAAAATAGCAGGCATTACTTTTGGAATGATCCTCACATATGATATTTGAAAACAAAATCAGTTTTTAAACATTTCTTTATTCAAATTCAATTTTATAAAGTTGTACATGGGTAAAATAATAGGAATAAATTAATTTTACCAAAATTTTATAATATTAGATTGCTCATTTTCATTTAAGTAATTAAAATGCAATGGATTAATTGACACAAAAAAAAGACTAGACCTTTATGGAGTTTTTACATTTTAAATTATATGAACAATCTTATATTGGTTGATGTACTGTAGAGATTCAATATAAAATGTTTTATTGATTCAGTAATTCAAAGTACATTTTTTTTCCTATTTTAAATCCCATGCTACAGTAAATTTCCAATTAACATTAGATTTCTCCCATTCTTTTAATTTTATGTACTTTGAAAAGGTTATAGATCATCAATTGACACCTGAAAAAATAAAGATATTACTTATTTGATTCTTTTTCATATGAAAATATAAAACAAGAAAAGAAAAGAAAAAAATTACTAAAGAAGTAAGAGAATCTAATGAAAGAAAATTGGAAAAAGTTCAATAATTTTTCTTAAAAGCAGACATTGAACAAAAAGTTGGACTTGATAGCTTTGCAGATAAAGGGGACATAAGCTGGCCACTTATATTTTGGCTTTTATTTCAGTTTTCATCTCAATATGACATTTATAAAGACAATTACCCACAAATCATTCTTTTTTAGAATTATTGAGGCAAAATGTTTTTTCTCTGATGACTTAAATGAAGTGTCATTGATCTTAAATATGATTATGAATTCCTTTATGATGAAATGTATTTGATTATATCTACTAGTTTTGTTGACATACAATTATACTTCTTAAGTAGATTTATTCAGCAGTTAATTTGAATATTGAATTATTATCGCCTATTTTTATATGTTTTGAATGTTGGATAAGTAAATGATTATCAATAGAATTTTAGTATATGAATTAATGCCAGATTATGAAGCGTCATATAAAAAAACAGAGACAAAATTGAAAGTTATTAAATAGTTTGCTTTTAAATCATTTTAAAACTTTTCAGTTCAAAATGAAAAGAAGAATAATCAAAAATAGTTTAACTAAGTTCTGTTTTAAGTATTTATTTGAAATTAATTGGATATTGATTCAAATTGATTAGATTAACCGAATGAACAGAGAACTAAACTACACAGGTTATTTGTGTTATATAACCACACTAAATATTTAAAACTTTAGTTTTAGACTGGCAAAATTATCTATGTTGTAAAAAAATAAAATGTCAGTAGGACACAGTTTTGTGTTTAAGTATGGCTTGATCTTTTAATATTTTTCAGCTGACTCAGGAAATCAAAAAAGTATGTTTATTTCTGAATAAAAATCTATTTGGAGACCTACTTATAAATATTATATTTTATTTTACCCCAAATAATATTATGTAAAATTATCTGTCTTGGAAATAGAATTTTTTAAAGAATTATTTGTTTTTTTTAAACTTTTTATTTGATAAGATATGCTATACGAATTCAATGAGTTTAGTATTTTTTAAAGAAAATAAAATACTGATATAATGAATTTTATGTATGTATTTATGTGTGTGTGTATGTATGGAATATATTTTTGAACTTTTACTTATTGTTTGTTTCAATTTTATCTCTCTTATTTTTTTTTGAGATTTAGATATATGAAAAATCTATATTGCATTTTACACCAAGAAAATGTTTTAGCAATTTTTTTTATGTAGTGATTAAGAGTAAAAATATTTTTTGAATACTACAAGCTATCTTTACGACGGATACCATAATCTTTTTGTTGCATGATAATCATATTTCTACTAATTTTATTTACATCTCTCTTTTCATTGTTCAATCTCAAAGACTTCATAGTTTTTTTACACTTTACTTGAATTTTTTCTAATGATTAAGAACAAAGACAAGATCAACAATAAAAAAATATGCAAAATATTTTGAACTCACTGTAAATATATTTCTGAAAAAAAAATGGAAATCTAAAAGTCATTTTAACAGTGAAGAAACTATTTCATTCTGATCTATAATTGATTCTTATTCAAACAAATTAAAGAAAGAAGTTATTGTTCTTTAGACATTATCTGTTAAGTTACAATTTAAAAAAAAACTCGGAAAAAGTGTTTTGATATTTTAGAAGTCATCTTCTGAAAAAAATTATTTAATAAAAAATTCTAGATCTTACATCATTATTTTTCTATTTAGATTTGAAAATATTTAACCATTTATATTGATTAATAAAAACCCAAAAAATAATTACATAAAATGTTAATACAATTAAACCAAGAAAAGAAAAATTGAATCAGTTAGAATTGAGTATTATTTTGAGTTTACTTTTCATATTATATCCCATTGTTAAACTATATAATACACTTTTAGATAGATCAAGGAGGTAGAGTTCTTGTATATGATATTGGTTCTAATAAAATCTATACCTAAATTCAGAATTTTCAGGTTGCTTCTTTAAAAACGGTGACATAATAAAAATGATAAAATCTTGATTATTTCAATTGAGCTTACTCTGAACAGTCGTAACTAATGACAAGTTTATTTCCCTACTTTTCATACATTATGAAACTATTGCTTATCTCCTGTTTTACTTGACAGTACATATACATGGGTACCTATTTCATTAAAATAGTCTAGTTCACTGATGAATTAATCCTGAAATTTGTTTATACATTTAATTTGTTAATTCCTGTCATTACCAATTTATTAACTAAAATCGATTCTGTTCAACCTAATTTGCAGAGGAGAGAAAAATAAACTGCCAACTAATTCTATCTATTAATTAGTTTTAATTTTCTTTAACTTTGTTACCTGAAACCAAGTAGAAAAATTATGTTAATTACTTTCTATATTAATGTCAGCTTTAACTCACAAACTTCTTATGTTTTCTTTTACCATTCTTTAAAAAGTGTAAAACGTAAGTTATAATTATTTTTTTTAATTTGGAATACAAATAGATTAAAAAAAAGTTAATGATGTGGGGATAAGTAATTACTATTAACTTTACCATGTTATTTCACTATGATATTTTTGATAATTTAATTTACCACTATTCAACAATAGAAAAATGATAATTTTTCAAAATTTAATCAATTCGATTTATAACACAGTTTATTTTTGTTTATTTTTTATAGTTATTCAATGTTTATGAAAATTTTATGCAGGGAACAATAATTTTGGATAAAGGTCTTTCTTTCATAATAATAAATACTCCATTACTGATTGAAATAAAAGCATGCATATTTTTCCTAAGGATATTAGCTTGAATATGAAAATATCAGAATGTCTGGGATTTGAACTGTATTAAAATTTAAAAATCTAATCACTTATCAAGTGCACTATGATACTTTCCCACCGACTAACTCCAAATATTTCAATTTGAAATTGAATATTTATATGAGTCTACCTAATTGTAAATACTAATTTTTGTAACCTGCTTTAAAGGTCATTCTCCAACTATTTTATAAAAACAAGTAACAAAAGGGGAAACACTTTGTAGGTTATTACTTACTTACTTATATTACCTTCATTCTCCCATTGTTTAATGATCCCCACCCAACTATCACCATGTTTCAAAAACTTAGCTAGCATTAAATACCCTATCAAGGTTGATATGCCAGAAAAGAACGAAAGATACAAACACTCAAATCCTATCAAAGCATTTTTAGAGCGGCTAAAATTTATTGTAAAAACAGATATAAAATTGTTACAACTTCTTAACTAGGTCTACCTATTAATTTGCTTATATTACCTTCATCATACAAATGTTTAATGAAAAACAATTATTTAAAAAACATTGTTTTTAAAGCAGTCAAGATAAATAGTTGGCAACCCTCCCCCTACAAAAAAAAAACTAGAACAAGCAGTAAAAGTGTTTGGCAAATAAGAAAATAAAAATGTATTTAAAAGTAATTTTTATCTATAGTTATTTAACAAAAAACATTTTTTTTAAACTAGTGAAAGAGCAGGACACTCTTCTGGAACAAGGAAGATGAATAGTCAATGAGCAAGAAAGTCGAAAGATATCTACATATAAATAATTAATTTAGATAAATTTGCTTAGTACTACTAACCTTCATATTTATTGATTCTATCTCAAATTTGATGAAACAGAACAAAAAAAATGTATTTTCTAAATCGAGGGAAATGGATAGATCCTGATCAAGAAGGAACATTTTAGTTGATTTTGCCTTTTTACTTCCTTTGATTTCCCATAAATTTAGCATAGCGAATTTGAATTTATACTATAGATTATTGAGAATAGTATTGTGTTATTTTATTGCATTTTTTAAGAATTTTAAAGTTATTCAATCTTCCAATATGTCATCTTATATTACTAAATATATTTGTTTTACTAGTCACAAATTTTATTGCTGTTTTTAAGTTTTTAGATTTTCTGTTTACTTGTGTCTGATCTTAGTGCTTTTGACTTAGACAGAGAAATGTGGAGCCTGTGTTTTTAATACACTCTCCTTGAGCTTAAACAAGCTCATATTTCATTTTGTGTGGACAAACGAACTACATAAGCACAAATAATGCAGTCTGCTTGGATGTAGGAGTAGAGATCTAACTGTGATCCATTTCTTGTATACTTAATGTCCAAAGTCATACACATGCTGGTTGGCCACAAACACAAACAAAACAATATCCATACAATTGATGTACATCTCTTCTGATTCTTCTATGAAAGAGATTGCAGCTGCCAAGACAAATGATGATCAGGTTTCATTGTGTGCCACTGTCATGTTGGAGTGATACATGGACCTTAGCCAAGACATTTGAGAATAAGCTGGTTGCCGGTTATGTCAGATTGCACAGAATAACAATCAGTCTGTGTCCAATGAGATGGGAACAAGAAAGGCTGTGTGTGTGAGAAGGTGAGTGGAAGCTGTACTATATGGCAAATGATGTCCTTAAAGCTCAAACATCAGCATTTGTTCGACATTTTGGGAACCAAGTTGGAATAAATGCAAGGGAAGTGACCACCACTAAGCAGCCACAATGATATGATTTGAACTATGATTCAAAGATAGCAAGAAAGAAAGAAAGAAAGAAAGAAAGTAAAAGTAAAAATTGATAGATTGATAGATAAGGATTACTTATTGGAAATTTCATGTAATAAAATAGCAGATTAATATTATATAATAACGAATGGCTCTTATTAGAACATTTTTATATTATTGCTTAGATAATCTTAGTCAAAATATATTTTCTTTTCACTATGTCTAAATTAATTGTTATTCTGATAAAATGTCATATTAAATGGGTACTTAATAATATTAACATATATAATTATTACCTGATATTTACAATTCTTTTTTTTTTGAATAATTAAAGTTATTAGATCATTAGTATATTTCTAAAAAAAGGAAACCTTTTGCAAAAAGATATATTCGAATCTGTATATATATAAAACTGACTTTGTGTGTGTGTCTAAAGACATGTCTCTACAAAATTACTCTGCCAATTTTGAGGTGTAGAGACTTGAAATTTGATATATGTTCAAACCTGGGGAACAATTTCTAATTGGTTTTGAGCTAAAAAAACAGCTGCTAAAGGATCAAAATTATGATGTTATTAATTTAAAGGATAACTGGAGATTACTTAAAGAAAAAAATCTTGGAATTACAAAAAATGCTATGTTAAAAAGAGCATCAAAGCCATTCCTAGCGTCAAGCAAGGCCAGCCAATATTGCTAGTTTATTTATAAAAAGAACACACTACCTAATATGTTCACCTGATTAATTGTTTTGTCAAAATAGAGTGCAATATTTTGGTTTTCTAATAATATATTTTGGTTTGATTGAATAAATACATTAAAAATTTTGACCTAATAAACTAATTTAAAGTAAGAGGAAATATATTGATATTCCAGTTCCAGTCAATATACTGGAAATATAGTACAAACCTGATTAATATCTTTGAGCTTTTTATGCCATACTAATTTCATACTAAAGTGAAAATTAGTATAAATAGATGAAATATAACATTGAAAAATGTTATATCATATTAGCTATCATATTTATCAGAGGTCTACTTTATTTTGACAATTGTTTATTTTATTGGTCAAACAAATAATCAAACATTGTTGTTTTTTTAAATATAAATTGCTTAAATAAAGAATTAAAAAAAACATTAAAAAAATTCTCTGTAGTCTAAATTCAAAATCATCATTAATGAACACATAGTAAAGAAAGGTTTATTGAAGGTTTACTTGAAATAGTTTAAACATTACCTTTAGTACTTTTTTGATAAGCATGCCAGTATTATATTCTCATTTTAAAGAACTTGGGATTGGTTGGCAATGAGCTTAATTAAAAGAAAAAAATTGTATTGCGAATAATATTTGTTTA